>CAEFZY010071105.1:0-27679 GCA_903066815.1 Brachyrhaphis roseni
GTGATACATATATATAATTATATGTATATGTATATATATAAATATATATATATATTATATATATTTAACTTGCTCAACAACAAAGTAAGCAATATTTTAATTAAACAAATAAATCGGTCAGATTTTTTATGGGAAAAGGTTGCTTAAATTGCTGAAGATCCAAAACTTAGCATTTTGCACGTTTGACTCATTAAAAGAAAGACATCCAGCTTGCAAACTTTTTTGGCCTCAATAAAAACGTCTAATACGAACAGGATTTGGGTCACTCTTTCTTGCTTGCTGTTTTTAACAAAGTTTAATAATAAAGTAATGAAATGCAGATTTGGGTGCGCCAAAGTCTACGTCTGAGTAAATGTCACTGGATAGATGTGTTCAATATAAAAGTAAAGAAAAATTTAAAAATGTTTCTGTTAAAAGCTAAATTGATCTACTTTGTGTTTCACCTTACAATTTTTATTGTAAGAATTGGTATTCAGGGCTGCACCTTGGATACCCCTGCTCTATCAGACAGCATGAAACCCATTTACAGTCCCAACCTAGGCCTTTATGGGAATCCCTTTGAGCATAAAGTATGTCTAGGATACAACCATAAGCAGAACAAATGTATATAATGTAAACGTTACATATTTTGTTGAATTCCAGATAAAGCCTTGCACTTGAATGCTACATTAATGTCAGTACAAATGCATCATTGCGTGCACTGTAAGAAAAATTACCTTGACCGCTTCTTCCCTCCCGTGTATTTAAAGGGTGTGAGCACTCATATTTCTACGGCTGAGAAACATAGCAAAGTAATTTGGTACTGGAATGGAATGAAGGAGGTCAAAGGTGAGTCCACAGAGGGGAAATAGCTGAAGAAGGCAGGGAAAAGGAGGATGGCGCACTATCAACAATAAACTTTAAAGCAAGCGGCTTTACAATAACACCTAAAAGTGAAGCCCATCAGCTGAAGCAGTCATTCCGATCAAAATTGTTTCTTAAAAAGTCATTTGCTTGAGAGTTCCCATTTCCCTGCAGCTGGAAGAGACTGCAATTGTAAGAGTGGAGGGGAAAGTGCGTGACATGAGGGAAGAGAGGAACACAGAGGGAAAACAGACAGTCCCTGCACTGCTGGGCTTGAAACCCCAGAGTTGAATTTGGCTCATGTTACCACAATCCAGAGGTGGGGCATGTTGTCAAACTAAAGCAAAACTGTAGAAATGCACTGATGTACTCGAAGAAAAGAAATGCCGATGATTGTCCGAAAAACTGTGAACATATATATTAGAAACTGATTCATCAACATGTGCATGCACGAGTATGGGATTGGTAAACATTAAACGAAGAAGCCCTAAATGTCCACAGTTGTGGTTTGGGTGTGGTCTGATCTTACAATATCTTTTACAACACAAGATAATCCTTTGTTTTTTTATAAAACATAAGCAGCTCAGGTAAGCCTGGGTTGGTTCCATTCCCTGCAAGACTTTAAACCCATGTCTCACTGCATCGCTGCACAGTAAAAAGCAGTTTAGACCCAGAGGACATTTCTGAGCAAACAGGTACCCCAGCCTGACTTCATGTGTTGACTTGCTGCTCTTTTACATCCCACCCATCAAGAGAATGGCAGCGTTGAGACATTTTTAGGTATGACTGGAATGTGCAATTGGGGAACACAGTTGCCTAAGTCAAAGTGTAGCAGATGAAAGGTCGCAAGAAGAATGAGCGCCCCCATTTTGATCAATAGTTTAGTACAACTGTGGACTGTAAGGAAATCACTAACATAAACACATCTATATCTGTTATTTGTCGGATCAGTAGAATTTTTTTCCTGAGGGAAAACGTCAAATTTAAACTGCCTTGCAAAAGTATTCATACTCCTCGAACTTTTTCACACTTTCTTACATTGCAACAAAAATGGTGGTTGGTTTTTTGAGACAAACCAACTCAAACTACTGTGATTGAGAAGGAAATGCATTAATTGAAAAATGATCTGTGTACTTTTATTCACCTTTCATATTGATGCTTTGTTAATTTACCTTTAGCCATAATGACATCTGCAATTCCTTTTGGGTTTGCCTGTATTCTTTTTGCAAAATTGCACAGTCTCATTCAGATTGGGTAAGGAGGGTCTATGAGCAGAAATACCACATTCTTTCCACAAATTCTCAATTGGGTTTAGCTTTGGTCTTTTCATCAGGCTTTACCACAGAAACCAAGATGTTCGACTGAATCTGGCTAAATTATCTTCTTTGCTGTGTCCCCTACATTGGCAAGCAAAATTTGTACATTTTTCTTTCAATAAATGTTTTCTTTTTGCAACTTCTTTCTCTTAGCCAGAGTCCACAGCTAACAGTTTTGTTTTCAAAAGCTTCTCCCACCTGATCTTAGGTTTCTGCAGCTCCTCCAGAGTTACCATTAATACGTACATGTATGTATTTATTAAACAATTGGAAAACCGTACATCTACAGCATATCTTCCCACGGTATTAGTATGTTCGAGTTTGTGTTGGTCTGTCACACAAAATATTAATAAAGCAAAACAGAACGTTTTTGAGGTTGAAACGTGACAAAATGTGAAAAAGTTCAAGTTATTGTTAGATGTTTTCAGGGCAAATTACAAATAGAGAATAGCAGCTCAGGAATATTGTCCCTGGGAGCACAGTTGTTTAGCATCCAACAAAAATCTGATTATGGTGTTGATCTTTAATTATTAAAATAAAAACTACACGCAAAAGAGCAAGACAAAACAAGCTACTAAAACACAAGTTAAAACATGATGTGTTATCATTACACTGTTATATGACATCCAAAACTGATTGGCTAATAGCAACAAAACCATAAGTAAAGTAGTCTGACTACACAGTCTGGTATTGATGGCAAGATCTAACCTGTGCAAGGTGTTCCAGCATCCATCGCTATGTGCTGACACAAAATGATCAGATCTAACGGGGGAATAAAAACAAGGTAAGGAGAGAAGATCATCCTTTCCTGAATCGGTTACAAACTCTACAAAGCAGAGCAGGGTTCTCTTTACGTTATTATAAACTGCTTTGAGGCATGTGATATTTATCCATACGCACGCAACCCTTTGCTATGGAAACATTCATGCCCTCTTGCTTATTATGTTACTATAGCAGCCATCCCAGAATAGTCTCTTTTTCTGTTCCTTCCTCGTGTGCTTGACTCACAAGTTGAAGTGGAAACCACAATGCAATCTGCCTCTCATTCCCGTTTTTTTCGCTCACATTCTTTCAAGTACCAAAGGAACAGACTGCCTCTCTGAATCATAAGCATATGTTCACGCATACTCAGTATACATGCATATGAGTATGTGAGGGAGCGTGATCTCTGGGGAATTCCACAGATAAACAAATTTGAGTTACTATGGGGATGGCAAATATGAAGCAGTGTGACCCGTGTGTTGCGAGATAGTGTATCTTGAGTACTGCATGCTATCATTAGCAGCCTGGGGTTGCTTTGTAGTTGTAATCTCACCATGGATACCCTCTGCTCTGGGTGGTTACTTTAGGTCCACTTTGTTTTGACAAGTTCCAGCTTGTGGTCTGCTTACTCACTGGCTTCCAGTGCTGGACTCTGACAAAATCAGAGACATGAGTTGTGTGAAGTCTTGTAAATGATGTGGAATAAAATGTTAAAAATGTTGCAGGATTTTTTTTATTTTTTTTAATGTGGTGATCATGAGACATTACCACATGGTTTACCTAATTTGACAAGAAGAAAATTCACTTATTAGTGCTAATCAGATTTAGTTAAATTAAATCGGGAGCCCTGTGATAGACTGGCAGCCTGTCCAGAGTGCGTCCCCCTTTTCTCTCCCTCAGCTCCTGCTTATTGTGATTCTGTAAAGGGTGGATGGATGTAAAGATGCATTAAACTGGGACAAAAAAACAACAAAATATATTTAGATAGGAAAATTAGTTATACTTTAAACTTATATGTCACATTTTGCTTTAAAGTCAAACAAACTTTGCATTCAATTCAAAGCAGATATTTGCCTAAACTGCAAAAATGAAACAATAATTTCTCCCTCATCTGACGTTAAATCAGACATAATTTATCTTAATTTAGATAACAAACGTATAATTTCTCTACTTCTTCAAAGTCTTAAGTTTACATAAACTATTATTACTACGCCTATAAACAATTTGGTCAATTATCAAGATGATGTCATGCCATTGTAAGCATTCTATACAATCATTCCCATCATCTAAGTTAAATTGAGCTGCACTCAGGGATGCATTTTAAGGCACTCCTCAAACAAAATAAATGCCAAGGTATCAGGAAATGAATTATTGATAACCACAAGTCTGGTTAGTCCGGTTCTGGAACATAAAATTGCCAGAAGCTTGAAGGTGTAACGTTCATCTGTTTAAACAATTCTATGCAACTGAACACTGTGAGGTTGGCCTAGAGCTGCACATGTCTTGGAGCGAAAGATGTTGGTTATAGCTAGTAAGAGACTCTTGTTATCCACAGCGAAAAGAGATCTGTGCTGACATGAGGTGAAATGACAATCAGCGAAAAAGAAACCAATACTTCAAAAGCAACAGAAAACAATAGATTAGAGTTTCATATGCACTTAGGCACAAATGCCTTAATTTTTAAGGACATGTTCTGTAGGTTGATAAAACTACTTTTAAAATATTTTGCAGGGATCATTGTTACATTTGAGAAAAAAAACTGTGGGTTCCCTATAAACCGGTTCTGTCAGGAGGAATGGGACAAAATTCTAGCAAAGTTTTGCTAGGAGCTTGGGAAAGTACACCCAAGTTTAATGCAATTTTTAACCCTCCCGCAAAATCTTGTGGGGTAAAAACCCCACAAGATGAATTACTACTTGATCTGTGAGCGTCCGGCATGCACTTTTACAAGTTCTTTGATGTTTGGTATCAGAAACCAAACAAAAAGGGGGTTGTCCAGTTTAGCAGAACAACCCCCTGCTTCCCAGCTGTCCGACCACAATATTTGCTGCACTCCTTCTGAGTGTCGTGGTTAAAGGAAGAAAACATTGTCTTTTCCTTTCTGACATTTAGCAAATATAATTTTTAAAAAAATCCTATTCGACTTAAAACAGGAAACATTTAGTTTGATTACATGTCAAAAAGATTGTCTTTTTTAAGAAGATATACATTTCTTGCTTTTGTAGTTCAACCACAATAGAAAATGCCAGAGTCAGTCTTTAATTTTATTTCATTGTTTGTCAATATTTAACTAATGGGTAGAGTTTACCCATCTAACACACTGACATCTGTATTTCATTTCTACATCATTGGACATCACATAGGTGTTAAGGTATTGCACTTTTTATGCACGCATTGTTTTTTTTGCACTGTTTGTGAACTTTTGTGTTTGCAAACAGCAGAACACAAAAGTTCTACTGTTTTTTGCGTTTCATTCATTTTTGTTTGTTCTTCAGTAGTTTACTTCTACTCTGAACTGTTGCTGCAAAACTCCTGAGCTGTATGGAGTGAAACCCCATGGCTGTCTGGATAATTCAGCCACAAAAAAGGCATTGACGTCGAGGGCAGACTGGAGTTATTCGATTTAATTTTAAGTACAAATGATATAATCCTGCTTGCAAAACGTATGCATCATCTGTTACAACTGCCAAAAAAAGATCACCACACAGACTGAAACATGTAGCACGCACAGAACTTAGACAAACCTAAAAAATGAATCTAAACAAATTTGTACCAGTTTAGGATCGTTATCCTCATCGTTTGCTTCATCCTCGGTATCTGTGCTTTCATCCATAATGGCTTAAGGATAATCAATCATATTCTCAAGTAGATATGGTTAAGCTAAACTTCTTGCAGGTGAGACATTCTGATCATCATCATAATAATCTCACAGATTGACTTACTCGTGTACAAAATTCATAACAACAAACTCATCATGTTCAAAGTGCTTTTAAAAAGAAACAAATCACTTTAAAATATTCATGTTTGTGCTCCGCCCAGTTGTTTGCTACTATTCTTGCCACATAACCTCGATCCATATGAACCCATATGACATCAGGTGACAGATGTTCACTATGCAGAAATAAGAGCTTTTTTATTATCTTACTGTTCTTTTATGATTATGTATATCTTTCAGGTTTCAGTATAAGAATGTCACAGAGCAGGCCAGTTTTTCTTTTTGATTTACCTTTTTAGTGACAGTAAAACAAACTAATTATTGTTTTGATGTTAGCAGGAAGAGGGCAAAGTCTATGTTTTTTTTATGACGTAACAGACTTAAAGAAAATCATTATGTCAATTTGTCTGAGTCTCCCCTCTTTCCTATATGGCAAAACTAAATCGCTGTAAAACTCCACAGTTTTGCTCTTCATGGAGGATTTTTTTTTTTTTTTTTTTTTACGCTATTCCCTTGCAAGATCCAAGGTTCTAATTCTGCCTGAGGTCTTTTTTGTGTTTGCTCACTGGGTACTCTTGTTCCTCTCACAGTCCCATTGCAAGCCTGTTAAATTAATTGGTCACTTCAAATTGCTCTTAGGTTTGAGTGTTTGAGCATGGTTGGTTGTTCTATGTTCCACTGTGAAGAATTGGTAACTTGTCCAGGTTCTACAGAGAGTTTTCACAAATTGTAAATCAGCAGTCATGAGCTTTGCAGCTTTATGTTTGAAAATATCACATCATAAATCCACCACAGATTATGCTCCTTGTACACTGATGACAGTGTACAACTAGTATCCTGCACAATGATGCCAGGTAAAAGTAATAATTTTATATGTGCATAAACAATGTAATACGTTATACTGAAGCTACACAGTCGCACTGAAAACAAACAAGCAAAAAAAAAATGTTTTAGTTTGAGCAGTTATTTAGTTTCAATTCAGTTTATTTATGTGGTGCCAATTTGCAACGAAAGTCATTTCAGGACATGATATAAAACAGAAACAGATGGACTTCAGCAGAGGAAAACAACAATCTGTTTTGTTAGTTATTTGATGAGATTAACAGTTTAAAGCACATAGGGGGAAAAAAACATGAAAATTTACAACATTCTTCTAAAATATAGTTCTGTTTTTTTTTTCACAATCCACAGGCCATAAATGTGGAGACCGTTTCCTTTTGCGGTTTTCATTTCTTGCTTTCATGAGCCGTATCCTCAGGGAACACCATGGAGTGCAAAGTGGAAACTCAATAGGCACTAACAGTGATAACAAAAGGAAAAATAATAAAAAACTACATTTAGTATTATTTACGTTGGACAAAGTAGCAAGATCATATATAGAAATGAATTACTACTTGATCTGTGGCTTTAAAAAAAATCCACAATAGTTCATTCATTAATCAAACACATGAGAGCTACTGTAGAAAATACCCTTTGACATTTCTTCAACACAACAATGCCTCTTTGACTGTCCTCCAGACTGGCCTCACAAACACTCAACATAAAATAAACAATGTTGCACAATGTAAAAAAGAAGAAGCATTATAAATGATTTTTTTTTCTTTTGCTTCTGTAACAGAAGAAAAGCCTATTTCAATATTTAATGGAATGTCTAAAACTGCAAACCTATTCAGTGTTAAGGAATGCTCTCAGTATTTTTTAAAACACTTTCTCTTCTTTCATTTTTGCTGTATATCTTAACGACACAGTAAAATGTGCTGCAGGAAAAAAAGGGAAGCCAATGACAGTTTCTTTCAGCCTCTGCATTGCTTTCATTTTTAGAGAGGTGGAAAAGACATGTGTCAGTTTATCATTCCAAATATATGAGACAAGTTTTTACAGATGTCATCAGTTCACCCAGAAACATATCTCAAACATACAAAGAGATAATGAAAAAATAAGAAAGAAGAAGAAAAAAAACGAGGATCTACTATTGAGTTACTTTCTTAAATATGTTTTGGAATAAACTCTTCCACTGGATCTCGTGTTCTTTCAAATTATCTCAGTGACTCACACAAGCAAGCCTCTCTGCTCAGTACACTGCTTTCATTGTCTGACTTTAGGAAGGAATTTTAGTTGAAGATTGTGACATTTTATAACACAAGATAATTTTTTCTCATACATACAAACATAGGCAACTACCTATAGTTACTAATTTAATTGGCTAAAGCCTAGAAGGCAATTCCACCACACCAGATTGAATCAGTTCTCCATGTATTAATTAAGTTGCTTTTCACAATCTAATGTGTCAGCTCATGTCCGTATGTGCTGCACCTACAGGAAATGCCAAGCTGTTGCTTAAGGAGTTTTGATCAAATCAAAATAGTCATCAGGTCCAGGTGCTGTGCCAAGTGTCTGCTTTGCTCAGGCCACAGCGATGCAACTTCCTTTATCCTGCGGGAGACAATAATCATACTCTTGCGCATACACTCCACCCGTCATACCTCCAACGGTCCACCCCCATTTAATCCTCTGATTTTAGGCCTTACCGCAGTTTGAGTTGCCATGTTTTCATTGTTGTTATGGGCTGTGACTCATCTCGCGTCTGTTCTCACTGGCTGCCACACCTAAGGCTAGGAAACACACCCATTCCCACATATCCTTTTATTCAGCCGGAGCTATAAGCCACAAAGCAGTGATAGAGAGGATTTGGTTATAAAAACATGCAAAAAATTCTGTTTATGTCCTTAACGATACACTTTATTTCACATACAATGCTTTGAAAAGAGATTGTATTACACCTTAAACTTTATAATGTTGCAACTTCGTACTTCAAAGTATGTTAGTGGGACTTTAAATAATGCAACAACACAAAATAGTGCACAATTATGAAGTGTGAGACAAAAATGCATTTCAATAAAGAAATAGTAAAAAATCTGAAAAGTGTGGTGTGCATTTGCACTTAGTCTTCCTGTGTTAATACTTTGCAGAATCACTTTTCCATTACAATTACAGCAGCAAGTCTTTTGGGGTGTGTCTGTGCCAGCTCAGCATGTTTACGGATTGAAAAGTCCAACCTCTTCTGACTAATCTCAAACTTAGTCAGACTGGATGAAAAGTATTTAGTAACAGTAATTATCAAGTCTTGCAACAGATTCTTAATTGAATTTAATTCAGGACATTGCATGAATATTAATGTATTTTCATCTAAGTCATCTCATTTTAGCTCTAGCTGCATACTAAAGTCATCGTTCTGGTGAAAAGAAAAGATCCTCCCCAGTTTCACAACTTTTGCAGCCTCTAATGTTTAATGTTTTTCCTGAGAATTGCCCTGCATTTATCTCCATCCATTGTTCCGACAGCTTGGTCATTATTACAAAAAAGCATTCCTAATGCATTGTGCTTTATGGAGGGGATTGTATTCAGGTTGCAGTGCAGTGCTACTTTTCTGCCAAATATAGCATCTCTTATACAGTCTTCAGAATGGAACAGGTTTAAGATATGTTGTGATCTTTATGCAGTTTCATCACCTCAGCTTAGAATAGCATTTGGCCATATAAATAAGCTTTGATCTAAATCTTTCTATCATAGCTCCGACTCTATATTTAGGGTTGCTATGGTACTTGAAAGTAAACCTCTGCTTTGCAAGTTTGCTGCTGCCTGAAACATTTTTATTTTTCCACTGTTGCCATGTGTTTATGTCCATTAAGTTTCCAACCAATTCTAATTCCCTTCTTGGTCGCCACAACATGATACTGCCACCATCATGTTTGTTTGTGGTGTTATTGTGCTGTGAAGCATAGTGTTTTTCATTAAGGTGAACCTTGGCCTCATCTTCGTCTATGTTTTGCTTTGCCTAATAAATTATGTGTGGCAAACTGCAAACATCTTCCAGTAGGCATTTTTTTTTCCTGTCACTTTTCCACAATGGCTAGATTTCTAAAGCACCTGACTAATAGTTGTCATGGTAACAGATTGTCTCATGTGAGCTGTGATTCTGCAGCTCGTCTGGAGTTATCATGCCCGCTTTTGCTGCTCTCCTGATTGTTGCTCTCGTTCCCAGGTCCAATAAATTAGGTGGACGGCCATGTCTAGGTAGGTTTGCTGCTGGATCATGTCCTACCAATTTCCAGACGATGGATTGAAGATTGTCTCAGTGAGACGTTCAAAACTTGTGATGTTTTATAACCAAAAACCGGCTTTAAACATCTTCACAGCTAAATTTTAGTCAATAAAAATGACTGCATACATATGCAAGCCACTCATGTATGATTTTTGTTTTCAAAAACTGTGACAACCAACCATGCATTGTTTTTCACAATTACGTAAAACTTTGTTTTGGTCTAGCACAATCACACTAAAATAAATTGAAATTTGTGGCTGCTAAAGAAAAAATGTGAATGAACTAAGGTATGAATAACTTATGTAAGGCAGTTTAAATATTAAAGTTGCCCTGAACTTTAATCTTTTGTTAGAGTTGTTGTAGCCTCACTGTAGCCTGCTTCAGATTTAATCCAGATAAGAAAATGAGTAACAAAGGCTCCCATCAAATTTGTCCTCATATCACTGTAGGAACTTGTTGTCAAGGAAAACTGCATTTACAAGCACTAAAGGCCACATTTACTGTCTGGATATTATGGGACCATAAACAGCCACTGTTGAAAAGTTGTTGAGCGGAAAACAGCTTTAAGGAGAGCCCTGCTGTTTACATGCCGACACATCACAGGAGTTTTGGTTCAGAAAGCAAAAAGGTGAAACCCGTCTTCAAAGGTGATGTGGGCCCTAATCTCAGTAAAGGGTCACACACGCTCAGAGCTCAGCAGGCCCTTGCATTAGAGGAACAGTTAGGAAAATAGTCACTGATTAAAATCTGAAGTTACCGCAGGTATAAGTCTGTCATATAACACACTCCTTGATATCTGAGTCCATCCAACAATAACTTTTTTTTATGTTTGATTCCTTTTGCTGCCTTTCAGAGCTGTTTGTTAAAAACAGTTAAAGTTCAAACACTAGAGAAATACTACACTTCTCTGAGTTCTGCTAATGTTACACATGTTGGGAATTGCTCTCTTTTATCACAAAGCACATACAGCAATAGAGCTCCATTTCCGCATACACATAAGAAGTCACTCTTGTTTTTGTGGAAGATCCTCACAGTGTTTTTTTGAGGGGGGACAAAACAAGCTGTCTTGCTATGCAGCGTTGTAAAGCCGTAGCTTTTAAATATAAGCATGCACACGTCCAAGCGTCTGTACCACACCCTGTTCGTCTACCACAAAGCAGCGCGGCAACTTCCTCTGTTCCTGCCTCTTGCACGCTGTTTGCTCGTAGAGCACGAGTGTGTAGAGAGGAGATCGGCGAGAGGGTTATTTCAGATATGGTTAAAATTAGCAGAAGCAGTTATCTGGCCCAACAGTTGAGTGACTGCATCTAAGAACAACATGAAATTTTCTATCCACAACTGGAAGTGTACATAAATACTCGAGTGAACAAACTGGCTGGGAAAACTTGAGCTGGGAAAGTTTCCAGAGAAGCTCGAGTAATTTTAAATAAAAACTATAAAACAAATAACATAAGGAGTACATTTTTCAATAAAAATTGGAAAAATTATTAACAATAACATACAATGCCCTACTCATCTCTTGAAATGTGAAAAATCTTAGAATAAATGAATCTTTAGTGCAAATTTCAGTACATTTGTAATTAGAAACCTAAAAATTATTGGGAGCCTCTAAAAATACCAATGAACCAGATGAAACTAAAGCTTTTTGTAATTCATATGTTATTGCATGTTTTACAGTTTTACATGTAAAGCAACTTTTAATAGAAATAAATTATGCCTATTTCTCATAGATACTTTTTAAAACTGGAAATATAGTAAAAAACTACTCAGGCAAGAAATGAGAACACCATGAACAACTTTATTTGTTTCAGTAATTCAGATACAAAATGTAACTATTAAACGTTATACAGGTATATATTTGAAGTGTTAATTTTTATTATTGAAAACCCACAAGTCTGTTTTTTTTTAGAAATATTAATTACACAGAATCTATTAAAGTTTTGTTTTTAAGTATAAAAATGTTGGCCTATTGAAACATATTTTCACATACTGTACCAGAAAGTATATGCACTCAACAATTGGTCAGGATTTCTTTTGCATGAAATTAAGATAAGGCGTAAATTCAAACTGGGAGAATCTTCAGCTTTAACTGCATCATCCAATCGCCACATTACACATCTCCGTCGCTACCACCAGCACCGGGTCCTCTCTCCACCTCAGCCAATCGTAGATCAAGAATCCCTCTATAAGGCTCATCATCCATGGATCAACCTGCTTCCCAGCCGTGCTTCGACCCGCCTCCACCCCGTCTCCACCCTCGTCCTCCCAGGCTTCTTCAACCTCCCCTTCTTTCCGGTCTCCACTCCACCACCAGTGTCTGGACCCCAGGGAAGAAAAAGACCCTAATCCCCACCCTAAACTGTCCGTTCAAGCTGATGGCAAGTCTCAGCATACACATCTTCTACTGGGATCTGAGTGCTAAAGCACTTTCAAATAAAACCTTCTAATTGCTGCTTCCTCAATCTGTGAGTCTCCCAAGCAGAATTACTGCATCACTGCAACGTGGAGCCCATGCCTGCGGCTTTGCTGAGGTGTTAAGTCCAGGTTGTGAAGCATCTTTGAGGGACATGAAAATGGGTTCTTTAACTCTGATGTCACTTTATTTCATTTAATGGAAGCCTTCAAGTACAGTGGGCTGTCGATAAAATGTTTATGTTGCGTGTTTTAAGGTATTTTGTGATATCTACAGTCTTCCTTATTTCCACTCCTGGGGGTACAGTCAATCACTGCCAAGGAAAATAAATGACCCTCTTGGATTGGCTGCTTTGCAAACGCCAGCTAATAACATGTCAATTGCAACTCAATATTTCAGGTCACCTTAGCTTCATTCAATATTTTTGTTATTCTTTACAAAAAATTGATGGATTTTTCTGTGAATAATTTGGAGTCCCAGGGAAAAATTCCACAAATAGGAGGGAGTAGACTTTACTTCATGGATTCCAGGTCAGATGCGTTTGCTGGTAAATTAAGCAAATGTGATTCCTTGGATATGAAAGCAGGTATTAATATTGTGGGCAGTGTGAAAAGGGTCTAAGTCATGGATTTGATAAACACAACTGACCAACACCAGCAGATGACTTTCTCCCAAAATTAAAAACGTATCTATATTTATTGTGAGACTAAAAATTAAAATAATAATTTGTCCTTGATGAGAAGTGGAAATCTCCAAAGAGTGGTATTAATAGTTCATTTTCAGGGGTTTTTTGTTACTAAAAAACTGGGGAAAAAAAAAAAAAAAAAAAAATTGTTAGGTATCCTTCTTTGGATACCTAACAATTGTGGGAGAAGCTGTAATTTCTGAAAGCTCCAGTAAGTTAAAAATCTAGGTATTATAGTATGATGTTTCTCACATCAGCTTAAATGAAAGCAACACAATGGGTGGTGTTAGAAAAAAGGGCACTTAAGTTCATATGACATGGCCACTGGGAACATCAGAAAGAAAGGTTAGGTTACTCTGTTTTAGTTACTGAACTCCTTTAACCAGATATTTTAATGTATAGCCCAGCTGCTGATCCAAATACGCTCATATAACTCCAGGCAGATTTTTCTGCTGAGGTTGTCATTGAGCAGCAACGTCGTATAATGCCTTCCTTTATTTTTCCAACACATGGAAAACTGTGCAGCTTTGACCAATTTCCAAGTGTTTAATGTAACATTGGTGTTATTTTCTTTGGCTGCTCTTGCATAAGAGCTTGAAGCAAAACTGTGCTTTTAAAGAGCTTTAAGCTTATTTCAAATGACAGTAGGCTGGAAGAGGAGGAGTGCCTACCTCATTAAAATGTTTGACAGTGTATTTCACTGTGACTACTACAGAGCTATGCTGCAGTCATATGAGATTTTTTGGCACATTAACTACCATTACAAAGGGCAATTTATTCTAGACAACATCTGCAAAAAAGAATGTAAAACCTGCATTTATTATAGTTTTTACGATTCAAACAGCTCAAACTGAAATAAAAATAGTTGAGTTTTTGCAAGTCAATCATCCTGGGTGGCACTGCTCCAATGAAAAACTTCTACGTAAACAGATAGTTTTGCTTTCGAGTACAGAAAAACTATTCATTTATGAGTCACTCAGTTAAAGATAAGTTAGTATTAGTTTGTGTACAGTGATTTCAGTGCTGTTATAACAGGGTTGTGCTATTGTCTGTCATATGATACCCACATTGTGATGTGTTACACTGTGTCAGCAGGAGACAAATACTAAACACGAGTATCACATTTAAGTAGTTACACATTGATGCCAATGGAAATGTACACAAATATGCTTCAGAACTGTTTCAAAACTGTTGTTGAACCAGTTTCCATACTGTCAATCATCTTTTCTCCCCTGAACCAAACTCGTCTCTGCAGCCCTCTATGTGGAACAGTGGGTGGTCTCAGTGCAAAGGACCACTCCCTCCAACAGGTCTCCTCCCTTGTATTCTCCTCCCTCTGCAAACCAGGAGCCCTACCCAGCTCCTGGTCCAACCACTCGGCTTAGCCCAGAGTAGAAGCCACACAGAGGAGAGGGAGAAAAAAAAACAAAAAAAAAAACAAGAGGCTTAAATCAACTCAGAGAAGGGAGGGAGGGAAAGAGGAGGGGGGAGAAAACGCCCTGGAAGTCTAAGTGGTCGAGAAATAGGAAAACAGAGACATACTTCTGACAGACTGCAAACTTGTGACAGTGTGAAAAGTGCTCTGTTTATGCTAGGGTGAAGGGGAAAAGACACGTTTTCAAGGATGCTCAAGCGGGTGTGAGGCTTCTTTGGCGCAGCGATTGCGCACAGGTAAAGATGAACTTTTTTCTCTCTTTTTTTCTGCTTTACAGTAAAGTTGTTTGCTTTTTGACTGCTGAAATTTGACAAACTGTTCTTTGTTTCATGCTTATCTGCCCATCAGATTTAGGTGTTCAGTCAGTGTCAACAGCACAATCGCAAAAGAGTTAGTGTTATCAGTTTGCATTCTTTTATTGTACTGTTAAGGGGCACTTGTTATGTCTGTATTTGTAAGTTTACAATGCCAGTGTCCTGCTTTATTACATGTGCTTCTCTGTTCTTATGTTGTGCGCTTCTTCCAAAAGAAAAAAAAGTTGGGGGTTTCCAATAGAAAGTTCTGGGAAGTTTAGAATATTATTTTTTGTTCGGTATTTTTCTGTAAAGTGACAATCTGTATGGATCTCATTGCACATTCAAAACCTTATTTAAAGCAAAGCATGGCATGAGAAGTGGGTGTGTACCCACAGCCACATGAATGCTGAGGGTTTAACTGCAGTGGCGCACTTTATTTTCCCCTAACAGAAGAAGTTGAACAGGCATGAAAGTGTTTAATAAACTTTTTCAAAAGTGATTTAAGTGACTTGAGAAATAAAAATAGGGATTTTACACAATCAGTTTTCCTGTAGTGGTTTGATAATTTGATGCCTCTTTGCATTCATGCTATTCTGTATCCTGTTTTGGAAAGAGAACCTTTAAAAAGTAATTTGTGGATGGAATGACGTGGCAGCGGCTGGATAAAAGAAATCAGGTTGTGTTGATGTTATGGTTGATGCCTTTCTCCAATTTATACTCCACCCTTTGTTAGATAGCAAGTGAAGGTACTTCCCTGTTAGAGCCTGCAGCAACAAGTTTGGGTGTGGATCTCTCTCCTTCACCTCCCTTCTCCTGCTTCTTTTTTCTTCCCTCTCTTCTTGCTTTGCTGTCTCCTCAGACAGGCACACCCTTTTACAGCCAGAAAAAAAAAGGAGCCCATACACACCATAGGCAGTTGTCAGAGTCGAGCTCTTTAAACATCCTGACTGGATAGTGAAGGGCACATGTTGAATGTTGTTAACTTTTCTCTGTTGGTGTTTTATGTAAGTTTTCAGTTCAAAATGTTTTTTTTTTATGAAATGTTGAACGTCTGTGGAGAGTTTTTTTTTTTTTTTTTTCTTGACCAAATATGTACTTTATTTCATATGGTAGAAACGTTAAACCCCTGCAGCCGTGACGCATGTAAATCTTTTATGACTTACTCGTTTGTAAGTCTTGGACAGAGGACGATTTCTCCTTATTTTCCCCATACCTTGGGTTACTTAACCTGGGCTCCATGCCAGGGTATGTGGGGCGAAAAGATGGTAGGAAGACAGGAAAAGAGAGTCAGTGAGCGTGTTGGTGAGAGGGGGATGGGCGGTTCTGGGGTGAGGAGGGGAGTTATGGAATGTAGTGGTTTGGAAAGACAAGCTAATTGAAACCAGGTTTGAGGCATAGAAAGGGGGAGCAAAGGCTTAGCATGTTGGATGAATCAGGGAAAACGTTACTTTTTTCTTCTCAGAAATCCGAAAACTGACAGAAGTTTTCAAATATTATGTTATAACCTTATATTTTGTGCTTTTCAAAACATGTATTGCACTTAATGTTTTAATCATGTCTATAATGAAACACTGTTTGAGTTGTGAAAAAAGGACAGAGAAAATAACACGTAATTCTTTGCTGAACCTTAGTTAGAAGTTAGATTTGGCAAAGTACAGTCGCCTGTCCTCCGCAACTCCCTCCTGCCACACCCAAAACTCTGAGCTGCTTTTCGCACCACCCTGTACACTGTTTTCTACCACGTACGATGAACCAACGTTTAGTGCCCCACAGCAGTAAATGTCTGGCATGTTTTTAATTGCTCTTGTCAAGTTGATTGATTGTAACATGCACTGCTAATAGAGCCAAATTGCCACATTGAGCTAAAAGGTATTCTTACGTGTTGTGTTGTTTAAGGGTACTCCTTTTAATTCAATAAAAATTTATTAGATTGGTTAGGAAATAACTGTGAAGGTGTGAACTTTAAATAAACATAATAATTCGCTTATCAGGTCGTGATATGTTTTGTTCCCAGCTGTTAGATGCTGAAATGTTTGTCAGTTAAAAGGGCCTCATTGTGTCCTTGGGTGGGTACTGTTTGTCTTCACACGCACTGCCTGCCTTTCTAATGCTGAGTTGGTTTAATGTGACATCTGCATGGACAAAATAGTGAGCCATGTCTCATGACTGCTGGGAACCTTGACTTATGTCAAGATCTTGGTCTACGCGCTACATCAGATACAGCTGCACGCACCCTTTGGGTGCTGCTGATTGACAGCAGGAACGAGAGCAGTGCTGTTTTTAATACTCTTCAGTGTGAAATTAAAGGAAACTGGTCTTCAGCACACTTCCTTTGCCATTTCCTTGAGATTTCGTTAAGTGGGTGGCTGCAAGAAGTCACTGTGTGTTGACCATACAAGAGGGTGGTGAATGTTCAGAAAAAGATGGAAGAAGAAACTATAGATTATTTGTCTCTAAACTGGCTTTCTGTTAGATTTACAAAGCTCCAGCAGAATCCACTTTTGAGACTTGTTAAGGTTTCATTGTCTTTTAGCTGCAAATAACACACATAAGAGTATAGTACGCTTTTAGAAAGTTTTTTAAGCAATCCACACAGCAGCCACTCCCTTTTCACCCATCCAGCGCTGGTTTGGATTGTTTCGCCGTGCACTCAAAACTCTCTGAGGAGCTTTTATCATTACTCTTGCATGCTCTATTGCTGAAAAATAGTGTTTTGAGAGTTATGATGATCTCGCCAGAAAAGTCCCACCCATGCATGTGGATTCGATTCAGATTTGTTTATTGTAGCTTTTCATTTGGCTGAACTTTTGCAAGCATAGAACTCAAAAAGGGTGTGAATGCTTTCCTTTTTTCTTTTTTAGCCCTCATAAGCTAATAACTTACACTGCTGTTCATCCAAACATCTGCTTCACAGAACCACCCAGAACAATAAATCTTCTACAAGTGTTGCTTCACTGTACAATCTCACCTTGCTCCTCACTGTTAAAACCTGTCATGTTTCCCCATGCAAGGAGTAACACGCTGCATCTGTTAGCAAATCTTTTAGCAGGGAGGGGTTAGGGCCCAGAATTTCAGGGAGCAGTGCCCGGAATGCAACGTTGGGAAAGCATTTGGTGTTTAGGTTTTTCTTATCTGGCGGATTATAGTCAAGGTTGGCATGGCTCGTTGTCTAAAATGCTCCAACAAATCTCACTTCTGTGCTTTATATACAAATGCATATTGTTGGCTCCAGTCATGATGTAAATTCTGTTGCTAAGGAACATAGCTACAGAATTGTGTCTATAAATATATACATTCTGCTGCCACCTAGCTTTAGATTACTTTTACTGTAAACATCAGCTGTAGCAAATTAAACAGTTTGACAAACTGCCTTGAAGCTGAAAAACAGCATGTCATGACGTACGTAGATTTTTTTTTTTTACAATATCTGTTTGATTCTGTTTAAAATTTATTCTCCTCTTACCAGTGTTTAAAGTCAGTTAAAAGTTTGCATCATGGCTCTATATACATATGTCTCCACATTAAGGAAATGGGTCTATGCTTTTTTATTATTTATGCTTTCATTTGTTGCTCAATATTCTTGGCTATGAAACAGTGTGCTGGCTTCAGCCCAGCAAGCATCACTTCTCATTTTAGAAAAGAACAACTAAAGTGAAATTCTGTAAAATAACGGCACAGCTTCGTTTTTTCAATTCCAGTCTGTATTTTTTTTGTTTTTACTTTTTTGGGTACAACAAAAAAACTCGTTGACTTTCAGAGTGTGGTATTCCCAGTCTTGTGCGCACAACTGATTTTGGTGCTTTTCTTTGAAAGGATAGGAAAAACTTCCTGAAAACTCATTGCACATATGGAAAAAGTTGGAAACCTTGGTGAGAGGAAATTCAAAGCGAGATCCTCCCCTCTTTGTTGTCTGCTGGTGGGACACAGAACAATGTTTTAAGAAGGAGCCATGAGCTGTCTCATACCTTTACCATTTCAAGACATATAAGTCAAAGTTTTCCATGTGTCATGAAGTTTGAATGGAGGTGAACGTAGAGTTGCGGTTTGCATTAGGTGGTGGTTGGTCTTGTTTGTAATCTTGTAAAAGAAGGAGAAGAACTTCTCAGTTTTTCCATTTGCTGTCGGATTCCTGCCAAAGTCCCAATGGTTTAATCAGCAGCCGACCGAGCTGGCGTCAGCAGGCAGGCTTTGGTCGTATTCAGGACTTGTGGTTTCCTTCAGGGGTATGTGAACACTAAGAGGAGAAAGGAACGATTTAGTTTGATGCTCGTTCCTTTTATGCGTGTCATACTTGCATGGGCTATCTGCTTCTTTGGGGAATAACCAGAGGCTGAGGCCTGCTATGTCTCTCTTTGTGTTTGCTTTACGTGCTGCGTCAAACACCAACGCGGCAAGGGGAAACAGGGAGCCTATTCTGTTTTGACAACAAGACTGATTTGCTCACTTCTCCTTGTCCTCTTTTTGCCTCACTGCACAGAGGTCTTTTTCTACTTGCTCATAATCAAATCTTATCTTTGCCCAGCATCACTGCTTGGTATACTAAGCAGTGAGATGTAATCATTGTCACACTGCTTCCCTTCTCTGCACATCAAATTGATTAGATTTGGCAATCAAAGGAGTGGAATAACTTCAACTCTCTTCATATGTTTCCGTCACATTTTGACCTACTTACGGGGAAATTATGATGGCAAAACTGATATGTGCCTGCAGGAGTTGAGAAAACCGGTACAAATGAAATTCAAAACATCTAAAAGAATTTCACAGTGTCAACCAGGTGGGGAGAAAGATTTAAGTGAAATGATAACCATCGCATCTGTGAAACAAGTTCACAGTTTTAAAAAGAATGGCATGCTTTGCCTTGCCGTTGCGCTCATATATTTGGATGGATGTAGGGCTCTTATTCATCAGCGCATAACCTAGAGTTTTAGGGGATATAGAGGGCTGACTTGCAGAGGTGTGAGCGACTGAGTAGGGTATGGGGCGGGAATCAGTGTGAGAAAGAAAGAGGGACAATTCTGTGCAGTTAGTCACTGTAGGGAGAGGCTGGGCTCCCTTCCAGTTGGCCTGACAGCTCTATCAAGGAATGTGTGTGACTGGAGGCCTGGGTGGGGTTGCACAGTGAATACCTCACTCTATAAGCAAGACATAGAGGCAAAACAACCTGTTCCTCATCCCACATGTATAATGTACTATTTGTAAAGGGTAGTTGCATTAGTATTCATGAGACTATTCTCACTACTGAAGACAACATCAATAGTTATGTCTAGAGTGCTACGAAGGCTAAGAAGGTGTGGCAACTTCTTTGCACATTAGTTATCCAGCTTGCTTCTGTCTCATCTTATGTGTCGGTTTGCTTCTATGACCATTAAAAGATTTCAGTCAGGAGGTACCTGAATGACTTCTGACAGGGCAGTCTGATTAAGACCTAGCAGCAACAAGAGGATGGACTGTAAAGTGTACACAGCTGCCGTGCTGCCAGTCTCCCAACACAAACAACTGAGAACTCGATGTGTTGATCTCAGCTATTCCTGTATGAGTCACATTCAAAAACAAACAAGAAAAAAAACTATTTTTGTAATCGTGACTTTAACACAACACTCTTACTTTCCTTATCTGTATTGCTGTATATTACACACGCATGTAATACACAGACTACTGAGAAATTGCTTCTATCTGATATACCCTGTTATTTAGCATCAAAGTAATGAACACTTTAATGCATATTAAAAATAGGGTGTTGTGCAGGAGGAAGTTAATGAGAGGGCTAGGGAGCTTTTATCCTGATCGACATGTTCCCACTGGTAGATGCCTTTCTACACTCACATCAAGTCTGGTTCTGTTTGTTCTCTGACTGACAAAATGGAGGCTTTGTTTCACAATATGCCACTAGCTTGACACAATAATCCACACAAGACCTTTAAAAAGTCAGGCCCGTTGCAGCGGGTAGAAGTAAGACAGACTAGGCCTGCCTACGGAAGATCAGGATCCGAATGATAAATGCAACTCCTACAACAATTGCTTTTTTTCACTAGCATTGGGAGTCTGTGCCTGGCCTTTGGTGGTTTTCTACTTTGTAGCCACAACCCAAGAGAAAGAACAGAACTGAAAATGTTAAGTTTAGTTTCAAACTTTACCTTAGTTATTAGGTGGAAAGGGTCTCCCCTTGAGGGCCATACCATGCAGATATTTAGATTTATTTACTTATACAAAGTTTTGCATGTTTACTTATATGGGTAAACATTTCTGTCACTGATTGGTAAAGTATGAAAGTCTGAAGAGTCTGATTGAAGATGAAGCATCTGATCAATTTAGTATGAATAATTAACTAATGAGTAATTAAGAATGAACTTAAACATTTGTGTCTGTTACCGAGACATATCACTATGTCTCGGTAACAGACATAAACATATGTCTGTTGCCTTTTTTTCAGTTATCAGTTTAACTGAAAAAAGGCATCTCACTGTGTAAAAAAACCCCACAGATGGATTTTCTCTGTAGCCTTAAAATGATCTAGAAGTATATTCACAAATTACATACTAAATCTCAATTCTGTTTTTGTATTGCTCTCAACAGAAGTCAAAAAAGAAGAACAAAAGAAGCAGACTGAAGTCCTTGGATTAGCTTGAGTAATCCAAGGTAAGTGCCCTCACACACCACACAATAAAGACAGCTAACTTACATATTGCACATCACACCACTCCAACAATGTGTCATGTGACTGGACTCAAACTGCTTCTGGAATATCAGTTGCAAGGCTGCATTTGAACCTTAATGGTCATGCCCGCTCTGTTCAGCTGTGCAGAATCTTGTAGCCTGATATTTGGCTCCTCTGCAAGAGACCACCTGTTCTACTCTAAGCCTTCTTATGAAACAGTTCACTCAAAAGCCCGCCAAGCTTGTGTTGTTTACTTGGTAGGAAAAAAAAAAAATCAAAATCAAAATATCCGTAACATCTTGTGGGTCAGCGAGAAGGCATGGACACTCAGAAATGTTTTGTGGTTAGGCTTTATTATAAGAGGCTTTAGTCTGCCGTGTTCCCCACGCCCCCTTTTCCCAACACACATACCAGACTGTAATAAAACATGACAGACAGGCTTGTCTGACTCCCTCTGTCCTTATTTTCACATCCTTCATGGTTTACTTCAAAGTTCCAAATTGAAAAACACATATCTATTTATAAGTAGAGAAAGTAAAGTTGATTGTCATGTTGTCTGAGCTGTTTGAGTCATCCACTGCAGGCTTGTCTTATGATTTTGAGAACAAAGCCATATTTATTCAGCAGCTGTTTGCTGCAGAGTCTATAACTAATCATGTGATTTTGCTGCATCAATTTTATTGCTTATTGTAATTTTCAAACCATTTGATGAAATTTTTAAACCTATACTAAAGGTGGGCAAAGGAAGGATACCTGAGACTGTGTTTGCTCATTAAAGAAAAATAGACTTCACTTGCCCCTTTGCATTTTGGTGTTGTTGTTTTAAAGGAAACAAATTGATGCATTCAATTTAAGCAGATATGCTTCACTAAACTTCATTAGCTAAAATTGTACATATGGCTATGTTACTCCTCTTCATAGTCATTCGACACAGAGATAAATTCATGCTTACTAAGTTGTAGTTTGAAGTCTTCACTGATTTGCATTTCAAGCTTTAAATGGGTCACACTGAAACATTAAGTGAGATAAAAAAGCATGAAGAGGAAAGAAAAGTTGAAGTTTTAGTTACCTGCATTTGGTTATCCAGATCTTTGCCATAAACTCTAACCCACTCTTCACTAACATACGTTACAATGCTCAGTGTGTTGTGCAGTCTAGAGTATTGGGAAAAAGCTATTCCAGATAGAGAGGTTAACAGGGTTTAATATTACCTCAAAGCATTGCACACATCCCTGTGTGTCCCCATCTACACAGAACCAGTCTATTTATTGACTTGTTATGTTGTGTCTTTACCCTTGAACAGGACTTTAAAAGCTAGAAAACCAAGGTTACACATTAGATTTCATTATTATATCTTTCTCATAAGCCTACAATCTTTAAGATTACAAAACTATTTAATATCAGATTAAGATTAAATAAGAGTTCAAAATTATGTTTTCAGATGATAAATGTACTTATGAAATGAAAAAGCAATCCAAATTAAACAGACTTTATGTGAAAACGTAATTACGCCCAATATCTAATAACTGGTTGGGCCATCCTTGGCAGCAACAACTTTTATTAAGAATTTTTGATAACTGGCAATGAGTCTTTTACATTGCTGTGAAATAACTTTGGCCCACTCTTCTTTTAATTATGCCATACTGGAAATTTTTCTAAAGTGACTGACCTGTTTAAGATATAAGTCCAGAATTTGGCTAGGTCACTTCAAAGCCCTTAAATCAGAAATAGACTTACTGGTGTGTTTCTAATCATCACACAAGCTCCTTTGTAATATTTTAGGAGAGAGTACAACTCAAGGCTTAACAGATACAACATGTCGTTAAAGTCCTGCAGGACCCAAGCAGATTCAGATTCTGAAATATTGTTAGCGATACACCAGATGTCAATGGATGCACCCACTGCAAGACGTTCCACTTTTGTCTCATCAACCTAGAAAATATTTTCCTAAGAATGTTGAGATATGGAAGATGTTTTGGCAAATGCATGATCTTACTTTATCTCAGTTGTGGTTTCACCTTCAAAATCTCCCCTCGTGTGACAGATTAAAAAGGTGCACCATTATTCAGTTTACTTGAAAAGAACAACATCTTCTGTCTAAATATCCTGCCATTTACTTGAATGACCTTGGATTTAGGAAACACAAATTGGATGTTAAGACAGAAATACAGAGAACAGTGTAAGATTATGTTTACTGAAAGACTGGAAGACAGTCTTTGTAAAGAAACTCTTAGTAAAGAGACTGAGACTATTTCCTATGTACAGAACTTTTGAATTTAGAGTAGTTTTCCACTTTGTCATTTGTCAATGTGAATATTTACTTTGAATAATAGCTTGCAAAATAAAAAAAATCTGTGTATTCTGTTCAGCTTTCTACAGCATATGTTTTCATAAAGCTGGACAGCATCATTGTTCCTTCTACTGACTTTGAAGCTAGGATGTAGGCACAGGATTTGCCTGCTTTCCTCAGGGCAGGGTGTGGTCTGAGTCATTTACAAAACATACCCTAACACTATTATAAAAAGAGAGAGTTGTCAATATGGTTCTTGGAGGTAGTGGAAGCTATGTTGTCAATTGAGTTTTATCACCATCTAGTGTTCATACATGGGTCTTATATATTATTATCTTCAATCATGATGAATTATTTTCATGGAGAAATTGTTTTAATTATTTATTGTGGTTTTGTTTTGTTTTTGTGTTTGTTATATAGGAAAACAACAACAACAGCATTTTCCTCCCACTAGGACTGGTTTAGAGGAAAACAAAATCAAGGTAACATGCATTGGCTTTTGTTGCAATTATTTTAAAGGCAATTCTGAAAAAAAGTGTTGTCCTCTGTTGAGTTTATTTTGATGTGTAGTCGCAGCCTAGAATGTCAGCTCGAAATCGAGTACCTTTACACTTAACATAAACTTGTTCAAAAGATGAGGAAATAACTTCAATAAATTGTATTTATTTTCTTCAAACACTGGGTGAGAAACTTCAGCTTCCATGTCCCTCTTTTCGTCTGAAATATCTCAAATAAATTCACAAGAAAAATTGCTATGGTCCTAAATGGTGGAAACTGCCACAAACTCACTGACACTGGTTTGTGGTAAATACACTTCCACAATTTATTATGACAGTTATTCGTGTTATTTCTTCACTTTCCATCAAAGATATTCACATTAGAGTCAGGGCAAAGTTAAAAAAAGTCTTGAATTTCTGTTTGAAGCAGCAAACAGACAACATGGTCTCTATAGTTGCTACCCACTCAGTTTGATGGGTGAAACTGATAGTTTGAATTAATTCATTAATTCTTATATCTAATTTTTAAGATGAAATCAATGTTATGAATTTTGACATGTATAGTTAATTTTACACTTATATGATTATTATCAATTGTTTCTGTAATTATTTCCAGTTAAGTAGTTCGGTAACACTTTATTTGACGGATTGTGAATAAGACTGTCATGACGCTGTCATAAACATGACATAACACCTGTCATGAACATGAGTAAGTCTTAATAAATATTTATGACTGTTGTCATAAAGTGTCGTTTGGTAAATCGTGACACTTTTAATACGAAATTGACATTATTCAAAATGTCTTCGTTATGACAACTTGACATTGTTTCTTACACCAGAGCATGTCGTGAATGCTCAGGCTTTTTAGCATGGCCACCAATGGCTGCAGATGAACAGTTTTTCTGTGACAGAAATTGTTTCTCCACCTTTGGCCACCTTTGGCAGATGGCTGTAGGACCACAGCCATCTGCAGGAGGAGACAGAGGAACTTGACTTTTTTTCACAGATTGTCTGTCTCATGGTGAAACTTTTAGCAAATATGTAAAAAAGCACATTGTTTATTAAAGGTGCACAATGGAGCTTTGAATGTGTCGCTAATTTTGTAAAACTGCTAATAAATACAAAAATATCAAATCACAAATCAAATATTATATGCACAGATATATAGTAAATATACAGGTATGTGTATATATATATATATATATATATATATATATATATATAAATCAGTGACGTGCAGTCAGGGGAGGCAAGTGAGACAGAGCCTCACCTGTCGTAATGGAAAAATATGCTAAAATAATTTATATTGCTATTTTCACCCTGTGGTTTGTACTGTAAAGTATTTATCTTTTATTTAGCTTACCCAATTTTGATTATTTTTCCTAAAAAATGGCTAAATTTTTGTATTTTCCCATTCAAATACTCGGAAGCGCAGCCAGTGAGGCAGCAGCGAGCTGAGCCTCACCTGGGATTGCGCAACCGCTCGCTAACCGCACTGGCTGCCATTCTATGAGAGCATGTTCCTCCTGTCTGTACGTCGTCAATAAAATGGTTAAAAAACATTTAATACATGAACCGATTTTCCATAATTTACCCTATGTATACAATGTACAGTGCTTTTTGTCACCAACTGTGTGTGTAACATGTTTCGTGTGCTGAGGAGCAATCATAAACGGCATAGAACAGATTTAAGGTGAGGCAGGCAGTTCTCTTCCCTCATGGGGGCGCTCATGATCCCAGACATTGTGACTCCACAACTGCAGAGTAAGAGACAGTAACAGCAAGCTAGCCGTAAAGTGCAGCGATTATATTTAGAGTTTTCTCCTCATACCATAGCAATCACTTATTAATAATCACAAAATAAACACTAAGCCTAAAACCATACTACTGCAACAGACCGAATGTTCTGCTCTTTGAGATATTTCAGTGTTTTTTTAGGGGCGTTGTTGTCAGTTGCTATGGCAACGAGTCTGTGTGTGTGCAGCTTGGCCAATGCAGAGAGCGAGAAAGACGTGGTTTTGAGTTGTACTTGTACTTCAGCAGTTTTTTCCTTTGCTGTGGAGCACAGCATGAAATTAACAATATTAAATTTCCAAATTTTTCCAAATTTCCAAGTTAACTGAATTATTATTCGGTTAACTCAATGCAGCGCGGCTATGGATGGCATATAAAAGAATTGTCATTTTGCCATCCAGCTTTGTCCGCATGCATGAAATTATCTTATGTACACATGCAGGTGGTCTACATTTGTATATCTGATTATGATTAAGTCAGTCCCTCACCAGCATTGCACCTCACCGCACGTCACTGATATCTATACAGTACAGACCAAAAGTTTGGACACACCTTCTCAAACTTTTGGTCTGTACTGTATATACCTCAACCATGTAGAGCCTTTTAGCCTGACACCATTTTAAGTCATCAGCATCACATATCACCACAACCCCCAAGAGAATGTGATTTATTTTCTTGCAGCTAAACTCTCCAAATATACTTCCGAATCCTAACAAATATTTCATTAAAAATAAAACTTAGTTTGTAAAAGCCATAGAGGAGGAACACAGAAAACCTGAAAAATTACATTTCAGGTTTTCTTTGTTCCTGAAAACACAATCAAAAAATTTATTTTTATATAAATTTTTTCTGATATAAAAATTCTAAAACTTCAGTGTGCACTGTGGAACACCTGATATTATTATGTAGATAATTTCTGTCTATTTTGGAAATTTCACCTGTAATATGTTATAACTGTGTCCCACAGGAAGTTAGTTATCAAATGTGAGAACCAAACGCATTTTGCCCCACTTTTTTTCTGTCTAACTAAATGTATACTTTTATAGATGGCTGACGAAGAGGACACCAGAGAAGTGCTCTTTCAAGACTGGGAGGGCCCAGACAAAACTGGCTTGACCATCGAACACACAAGTGGAGGGGAGCTCCTCGTCAAGGAGGTGAAAGGAGAGTCACCTGCAGCACGATCTGGAAAAGTATATGAAGGTAGTACATTAAATTGATGTCTTTAATAAAATATTAAATATTTTTTCACCATCTATTTTGTTTTTAAGATTAATTCATAACAAACATTTATACTCAATTTGTAGGTGATCAGATTGTGGGTGCAACTATCTACTTTGAAAATATGAGCTCCGAAGAGACAGCAGAGTTACTGAAAACATTGAACAAACACAAAGTTGGACTGAAACTACAAAACAAAGGAGACAAATCCCCATGCTACTCACCCTTGAGTACACCATGTCGTTCTCCAATGGGCACCCTCACATGGGAAGGGAAATCACAGTTTGGAGCATCAAGTCCAGAAATCATTCTCGTAAGTTATCTAAAACCAAAAGTTTGAGTTTGCTTAGAGATACTACGATTATCAAATGGATAAAATATACAGTATACAGTTTATTGATATTTTAACAAACATGATGTTGTATGTTGATACAG
>CAEFZY010071116.1:0-21393 GCA_903066815.1 Brachyrhaphis roseni
TGCTGTGTTACTGCCGCGTCACAGGCACTGTTTGGAAAGAAAAGCTAAGGTATATTACTAAAACTTTGAAAACTCTTTCTGTGTACCGCCTGTATGTAGGCACATGCGGCTTATAGACAGGTGCGGCTTATGTATGCACAAAAATGTTTTTTTTTTGCTACAAATGTACTGGGTGCGGCTTATAACCGGGTGCGCTCTATAGTCCGGAAAATACGGTACTCTTGTTACTTAGGTACCTGGTCAGCTTGCTGTTTAAATAGAGAAAAGGACTCTTCTGTAATTGTTTAAAAACAAAACATAAAATCTAACCTGTTGGCATTTCTGTGGACTTGAAATGTAAAAGGCTATGGTTATTATTTTCAAAGGATATATGAAACTGTAACAATATAAAAAATATTTTTGAAATTGAAACGTAATATTCTTTGGAAAAAGAAATAAAATCAATACATGCTGCTGGTGACTGTCTGGGACTGCCTTTCTCTTGTGCTGCTGCAGTAAATATACAACATTGATAGGTTTATTTTCTGGCTCTTGGTGGGCAGGAAAAGAAAAATATAACTTCCCATTTTCCCTGGGCACTGTTGTGATTTTCAGAAGTGTAATATTCACACTAACCATGTTTTTACATATAGAATAATATCAAAGGATATATTGAATATATAATTTAGAAAATATTTTTTGACAGTGATCCTCTTTAGTTATGTGCACATGAAAAAGTTTGAGCAATCCTAAAAATGTCCCTATTTAGCATAATTACAGTTATGTGGTGTTCTGAAGTGTCAGTGGGACAGATGGAAAGACAAGTGTGGACTACAAAAAAAATGGTTGACAAGCTGTCACTGATGCTGGCATGCTTTTCTCTAGTGATGTATACACATTCACTGTGTAATCCAATTTGTCTTCCGGCTTTTTGTTGCCAATAAGGAGAGCCGCAGTGAACTGTGAGAAAGCTGACACCAGTCTTACCTGTGGTTCTTTTTGCAGTCTGATGTGCATTCCCATGTGGCCTGACAATGCCCTCTTCTCCACGGCATGGTGCCTGAAGTGATAATAATCTCCAAAAACCTGCACAAACACAGACAAAGAGGCAGTGAATTTACCTGCAGGAATAGCATGGGCAGATAACACTGTTTACAAGAGTACCGGAACAGAGGTGAATGTGCAGAGAATTCAACTCAAACGGCTGTCACATTGAATGCTGTCACAGACTGTCTTTCTCTGTTAGTATTAAAAATAAATTAGCGTGTGTTTGTTTATCTAGGAGCATAGGATTTGATTCAAATTATCACATGTAAAGTTCCAGCCGGGCATTTACATACACTTGCCATGAGGATGAATGTTGTATCAATGTATTTATTTATTTACTCTAGTTTTCTCTTGTCCCCACTACATTGGAGTTGTAAGAACAAGACGCAGTTATATTCATAGAACTCCATTAATATTTAGATATATGTTCCTTAGCAAGTTGTAAAGACACCACACATCTTTATGGCTTAATATTGTACTATTTCCTTTCAGAAATGCAAGAGGTTTCCTGGTAGGGACTCAGTTTTTAAGCATAGAGCATTAATTTCTAATTGCGTTCAGATTTTTTCACCAATATATTGCTTTATCAATTCAAATACATTTCAAAACTGAGTTAGGTTTTTGATATGGCTTTTTATCATGTTGAAAGAGTCAGTTGTTGCTAGGTTTCAACCACCAAACTACTGATTTTAGGTACAGTCATAGAATTAGTTATTAGCCTTGGTCTTCAACATTCCATCGATTGTGTGCAATGCACCAGTATTAATTGGCAGCAAAACATTCCCACAGCACCAGAGTAAGTACAGTTTTTTTAGGTTTGAAAGTCTCGCCTTGACTGGTCCAAACATATTTTTCTGTCATTGAGGCCAAATGGATCTTTGGCTCCTCTGACTCGCCATTTCAATCATCCTCAAAGGTGTAGATTTAGAGAAGGACCCTGTTAATCCATGTTGACATTAAACTTGAAATGATACTGGCATCCTGGCGTCTTTCAGCTTAGATTTGAGCTTTGATAGTTCCTGGGGTGTTATTGAACATTCTGACAAAAATACTTTTCGTTACATGATGACAGTTTGGGGGACATTGTTAAAACACAGAATCAATTAGGTGTTCCAATAGGATGATTCCAAACACGTGAAAACTGAAAGCTGGCTTCTGGAATGATCTTCCCAAAGCTCCAACCTCAAATATAAAGAACATTAATGGACTAAGCATAAAACTTGGTTCCAGGAAATGGGTGAATTTATAAATTCTACCAATTCTGCCAAGATGAATGTTCAAATATCCAGTCAGAATTTGCCAGAACCTCAGTAATGAATAAGACAGTATGTGGTAGTAAAAAGTGATGTATTGCTGAGATACATTTATCAAGCAGTTGTTTTAGCGATTACTTTGATCCTAAACAATTGTGTGAACTTCTAGCGATTACGTCAATCCTGTATAATAATAATAAGTCAGTCGTACACCTAGTTTTTTTTAAAACGTGACATTCATAGCCATGATGAGTGGAAGTTAACTTGTGACCTGAACTATAAATCAACTGATAAAAAAAAACTGAAGCTAATCCAATTATTTGAAGCCTAATACATTTAATATCCATCTCCACTTAGGTATTAAAATCTCAGAAAGTGGTACAAATGTCGGTTTAACTACAATTACGATAATATCAATTTATGATGTAAAAATACCTTATCTTTCTGCACAGGAAGAAATGTAAAGGTATGTAGCTAGCCTGGAAATGAGATTTCTGTAGAGTAAAATACAAAACTAGCTCTGAAAAGCAACATTCACCACAAATCTGCAGATGGACATAATGAAAACACACATGACCTTCAGAGAAAGAGCCATATAAAAGCTGTCTGGAGCATCACTAATACTGTTGTCATTGCTCTGCTCATGTCCTGCTCATAAAGGAGCTTTTAGGGACAAGTAATGGGATGACAGCTGTCACCAAAGTGGCCTTAAACCTCAGGGGAAGTTTATTTTTCATTAGTCTTGCTGTTAGGTGACACATTGAGCAGCCTGAGGCTCCTCTGCTTGTCATGTCAAGGAGAGCTGACCTAGGAGAAGCCTAGAGACTAAATAATAAGGACATATAGAAGTAAGTTGAGTCTAGCAGATAAAAATAGCCAAACAAAAGATTAATAATGGAGAAAGATGAGGAACAATGCAACCACTTGTTAAAAGGATGTATTCACAAGAGAACAGCCACCATTGGAGGAGGAGGCATTGCAATCTGTACATATGTGCCACTGGGGAACAGGCTCACCTTCACTAGCCCAGTGGAGCGAAGGAAGAGAGGGGGAACCAGAGAGGGGTGGCAATGGGGGGAAACAAGAGGAAGGAAAGGGAAGCTGGGGGTTGGGGTTGAGGTGTTGCTGGAGGGGACCCAAGGTTTGACAGGCTGAGCTGGTGGGATGGATGTGTGTGAGGAGCAAGAAGAGCAGACGCAGCAGGATATAAGGCTCTCCTGGGGCTGCAGGCATATTCTGCAGGCAGCGCTGTCTGCGAGCCGCCCAGACGGGAGGCTCCGGCTTAAAGGCCAAACCTGGCAGCAGTAATATAGAGATGGCATCCTCCAGCAAGCCAATTTGAATTCATTTGTTGAATGTTGTGATTAAGAGCTGGTTCTAAATCTCCTGCTATGAGCTTGCATATAAACCAGATTGCTCAGTTTTATACAAAAATGATTGGTCTTTCAATGCATGCAATTATGATTAGAAAAGATGAATAAGGCTCCTTCAGTGTTAAGATGGATTTTTAAAACATCTTCCTGTATTGATGAAAGCATAATCTAAAAATAAGATGTAAAAGCACCTTTACTCATGAAATTAAGAAGAAACGAGTCAAGCTTTTGAACCTGAGATGGGCTTTGAAGGGTTTCTTAGTCTGGGTCAGCAGGCTACACAATGGGGAAGACTGCTAACTTGGCAACTGTCCAGATAACAGTCATTGACACCCTCCACAACGAGGTTAAGTCACAACAAAACATAATTGCTTATGAATCTGGTTGTTCAGAGTACCTATGCTGAACCATATTCATAGCAAGTTGAGTGGAAGTAAAAAGTGTTGTCAGTGAGGGTGCAGTGAGAGTCAGTGTATCATGAGCCACTATGCACAGACAAATCCCAAACATGAGCTACAAATGTCATATTTTGGCAAAGTTGTTTCTAGACTATGGGTAAGATTGGTCTGTGCATTATGTCTTTTGATGCAAACTGGACTTTTGCTCAGTAGTCCTCGTTTCAGATGAAGGTAAAATTTACATCTTATTTGGAAATTGAGGTCCCGGAGTCTGGAGAAAAAGTGGAGAGGTACAGACTCCACCTTGCTTAAAGTCCAGGAGGAAGTTTAGTACAGTTAATGATTAATATTGGGTGTCATGTCATCTGCTGTTTCTGATCCACTGTGTTTTCTGAATTCCTGAGTCAACACAGTCACATACCAGAAAGCACTTCTTGCTTCCTTCAGCTGACAAGCTTTATGGAGATGCTGATTTCATTTTCTAGCAGGAGTTGGACCCTGTCCACACTACCAAGGAACCAAAAGCTGGTGTAATGATAGTGTGGTTATTGTGCTTGATTGGCCAGCAACCTCGTCTGACATGTACCCCATGAAGAATCCATGTGGTGTTGTCAAGAGATCTTATGATTGTCACTTTCAAAGCAACCCAAGCTTTCTCTACACCTCAGCAGAGCCACTGGCTCCAAACCATGTTGCACTGATAAACTTGATAAACACCTGTATGGTGGGTGTGGTTCACATTGTGTTCAGAGAACAAAGTGTTCAGCAGGACAACTATAAAGACAGAAAAATTACATGTCAGATGAAGAGAAAGACAATGACAAGAATAAATAATTGTAAAAATAGAAAATAATATTAATTTTTTTTTAGTGGCCCTGCCAGAATACAGACATGTAAGTGATAAAAAATGTTTAGGGAGCTAAAGATTAGAGTATAATAAGAACAAATTTACACCTTCTAATCTGCTCTCTTTTTTTTTAAAAGCTTTTGGGAATATGTACCTAACTGTTTGGGTCAGCTCAGGTTCTTTGCTGGTTTCAGGGTTTTTTGGAAACATTTTAGCTTCGCATGCTGACAGAATTGTAGCAGGTCAGTTTAAAGCAGAAGAAAAAGATTCAGCAATAATGACCGCTTTTAAGAAATACCAAAAGTATCCACACCATTTTCCATTTCATGGTAGTTTGTCTTTAAGAGGCAATGATGCAAAAAGTTGCATTGATATTCTGATTAGAAGTTGCTTTAGTTTTCTTTCACTCTGCTTTGAATAGACACATTAAAGGCCCTAAAGCCCTTGTAGCGAAAATTGTAACTCTGAGAGGATTGTGGTTGTTCAGGAGAGCTAAAAATAATATCAATAGGGGAGTGTACTTGTCTGCAAGTCCAGTTGGCTCGCATGCACAGACCCTGAGAGGAATGTCAAGGCCCTAAGGAGGTTTTTAACATTAAAGACTTGGAGCTTATTGCAAAAGCAATAATGGTCAAATAAAGGTGAAAAACACCCAAGGATACAAGCAGAAAGCTTGTCAGCAATTATGAAAAGCATTTGACTGCCCAGACACCAATGATGACTCTCTCCATGTTGTATAAATAATTTACTATAAGCTAATTCACTTAAAATAGAAATCAATTAACTAAATAATATATTTCAAAAATGATGTCCCTTGAACACTGTTATTTTCTTTCATGAGAAGCCTGTGTCATTTTCAATCAGATACCAACCTCTTGGTACAATTGAAACAATTTTAAATTTAAATCTGCCAGTGGCTTCAATAATTTTGATCTGTGTAGTCAAGAAAAAGTTGCCAGATTTGGGTTTTTTTGTGATCCAGAACTCCACAACTGCTGCAAATTGTTTGTGAATACATCCAACAATGTGGTTGTACCTGTGTCCATGTACCTTGGATATTTTGTGTATTGAGTCACAGGCATGTGGGCATACCTGTATAGATGTGTGTGAAGATATGGAAGCAAATATCAACTGAAATTAAAGTTAGGAGGGAGAAAAGTCCAAGCCTGGGAGCAGGCCTGAGAGAAGATACACAGAACGCCAAGCAGCAAGGGGTGGACAATGGCCAAGACCCAGCAGGTCTCCTGGCTGACCTCACAACGCTCCCTACACACCCACAATATTCATGCAACGTCAAATCCTTAATAAGGAGAATATAAAGACACCACCACAACCCGACAACCAGGAGAGGGTAACCCATCCACAAGACCACTGGAACACAGCCGTACCCAAAAACTGCAACCCCCATTTTCCAATAACATCAATGCAATCCACACCTCAGCCAGTAAGATGGAACCCTAACAATGATGACCTTTTAAAAACTGAAAATATTGTTTAGATAAACTGCTATGACAGGTCCTTAACTGATATTAAAACCTTGCAGTGTCTCAAACGTGAAGTCAAACCATAAGACGTAAGAGCACCTTCAATATATAAGACTGCTGCGATGAAAGATATGACCCCAGGAATTAATAAGACCCATTTTCACATTGATTGTGGCAGGGCAGAAAGCTAATTTGTGCTGCCCAGGGGTGGCTTTTCTGTGGGACAAACCTATTTCCCAGAGTGCTGATGTCCTCATTTAGAACTCGAGTCTACGGGTCTTGGGAAAATTGAGATGGAGACAGAGAGCTGCAGCTGAGTCATACTTCTACAAAGCTTTAACTAGAGTGAATCATATGGGGTTTGGGTGAAGGTGGATGTGCATGCGAGTGCAAATGTGTGCAAGTGATAATAATTGAGAGCACTGTAGGTCATTAGTCACCCTGCCAGTACACTCTGAATCTGCATTAGAGACACACTGCCCTTTACACCCCTCACTGGACACTGCCAGAGGTTGTCTGTCTCATGCTTTAGCCTCTTCATTCTTATTTCCATCTTATATGTACATTCATTTATTCTTGGAATGTCAGCTCCAGGGGACTTCAGAGAAGTCCCCAGCAGAGAGCCAGCCTTTTTATTCAGGGTGTTCAGTCTCTTTTAGTCACTCTGTTCTGATTCTGTTGCCCCCAACCGATGGCTTCAAAGAAATTTGTACATTTCACCAGACTCAATGAAGATATGAAACATCTTGCTGCAAGCATTAAAAAACACCAATGATTTTCAAGTAGTTTTTGCTCTATTTCGTCTTATAAACAGCCTCGGTGCTGCATTTTTAGACCAATATGTTGTCCAGATGAACACCCAAGTATTTTGACTATTCCACCACCACCTTTGTTCCTTGTAGCACAGAAACATGTGTTTTACTCCCGGTTGTCCAAAAATCTCTGTATGCCCTACATCACATTTCAGCAGGAACTGATGCTCGTATTCCTGCTCAGTACAACAAAATGACGACTGCAGAGAAGTGTGAGTAATCCTGCAGGGTACGTGATGCTTAGCCTTTTAACGAAAATCTGCGACAAACAAGGAGAAGAGAAATGTTGAGCATTCGGTGTTCCTGTATGACTGACCACCATGTCAGACAGCCTTTTAGTCTTATTAACTGGTGTGGCAGGCAGGTAGTCGATACTCCAGACAGTTGTAGGGGCATCAAGTCCCTTTTTTCCCCTGAAAGTTCTCGAATGCACTTGAAGCTAAATCTTGTTAATTTCACAGGGGAATCCACATATTATTGCAGATTAACTAAAAGTAAAAACTCCCACCCAAGCCCTTTATGATGGATGTTGACTTCTAAAAAGTTCTCTGTAAAATTTGTTTTAATAGTTAAAGGAGCTGAAATAAAGGAAGCTGCTAAAGGGAACTCTTACACATTGTTTTAATTTTGTAAAGCTCTTGCAGTAAATTTGTGCAGCAACAAGTGAGGGCTTTTGGATGCTCACTTGCAGACATGCAACCTTGTTCCAGTTCAGCCGAGTCTGATCTTTACCTGATTAATGAAGACAGACAGGTTCCATGAGGAGGGACAAGGTGAGGGATTTCTGTGTCCTGATGTAGGCGGAGATGTTGATGAGGCTGTGTTAATGTCAATGAGATTGTGACAGGAGAATATATGGGTACAAAGAGGAAGTGAGGTTTGTGTGGCACAGCCAAGGAGAATGCTAAGTCTTAAAGCTGAGTCTATTGAAAAACACATTCAGACTGAAAGCCTTTCACCTTAAAGTCTACAAACTTCAATAACAATGAGTCAATGTCCTTCAAGGCTTTCTTTTTGTTGTTCAGCAACTCACATCTGTGGTTATCTTCCGATTTCTTGGTGGGTGAAGCACATCGCTTTTCTAGTAGATGTGACCCACAATGAAATTTATTTAGTCTGTCACACAATCAGTCACGGCATTTATATCATCTCCTCATGGCTCACAGAGTGCATCCTGGCTTTTGGCTTCTCAATGACCTTTCGGGCTTTCTTTAGCTTCTCAGAATACCCCCTGAAGGTTATTTTCATCACAAACTGCCATTGAACAAAGCATGGGTAAGTGTCGTTCACACAGAACATAATTATTTTCAGCTCCTGCAGATGGAAAAACCACAAAGATATACACACCTTCATCATTTGGATAAAGACAGAAACTCTGCTTTGTGTGGCTGAGAAATTGAAAACACATAACCTTTTCTGTCATTTCCCCCCTCGGCTACACATGACAAACTGGTGGTTGTTGTTTAAGATAAAATCAGGGTACTATAGAAGTGATTCAGCTATAACAAAAATGTACCTATCGATTTTAGAAGAATGTTCCCCATATAGGCAATAGTTATTAATACAAGCCACTAAAGTAAATAAATAAAATAAAAAGGAAGAAATGTAATAACACTGAACCTAACATGTTATGAAGATTATACAGTACACTTGCTTTCATCCAAAACCCCCCATGAGTATACCGGACTGAAATTGATTATAGCTAAAACAATATTTTAGAATAAATTTAACTGATGTTTACAGCTGTCACACACAATAAAAATTTCACATTGACAATTTAATTTTAGGTTAATTAATTATACTTTTGAAAAAAAAAAAAACTGTGGCAAAAATAAAATATGCACATCATTGCATTTTACTGTATGATAAATGTTTTTCAAATAGGAACCCTGAGAACATCAGTCTGCTCTTCACATATGGTAACGTTACCTCATACTTCAGTAAATTAATCTAAGAGTCACGTTACACAATAGAAGGATATTAAAGTAAATCTTTAATACAATACATTTAAACATTTTTCTGGATATTGGTCTACATGAATCAATAAATGATACTTTCCTGATATTTCACTCTCATTAACCTCTTCAAAAAGATGAGAAAAGATAGAAAAACAGCTCCAAAGTATTTCCATTTTTAAAATATGCCTGAAGGTTACCCTTTGGTGCCATTCAAATCTCCATATCACACAGGAAGAAGTTCTGTATCCTCCAGAAGTATTTTGCCAGAGGCTCGTCCTTAAAGCGTTCAGAACGAGTACAAAGAGTAAAAAGCAAAACAACTCTGCTGACCTCAGCACAAGGTTTGTGTAGCTGAGTGTGATTATATTGTGTGTCACAGGAGTGTTCCAGAAACAAAGCAGGAAAACATTGAACAGGAGCTTACTTGTGAATAGCTTATTATGGACATTTTTAGATAAAATATATTAAATAGATTACTTCTCATCTCTCACACATATATGTAAATTTCAGAACAGTAAAAGAAAAGATAGCTTGGAGAAAAATGATCATTACTGTCTGAACAAAAGCTAACAGTGAAATTAACTTTTGTTCAGATAGTAACAATGGATAGTAAATGGAGCAGAACAAGACATTACAGCTACAGTCCATTAGAGAGTCACCATTATATTTTATTTCATCTTACAGCAAATTTTATAAGAATTATTATTTTTTTGTTGCTCCACAACATGAACAACAAGGGAAAAAGCAGCATGGCATATTTATTTGGGATATTTCGCACTTACTTGTGCAACTTTAATTAACACAAAAGCAACTGCATTTATCTATTCTTTAATTAGGTTTCTGTTAATTCTTTTTTAATTGCATGCAATAAACACCAAGTACCAAGCATTTTTTTTAGCTTTTGATTTTGCTACTGAAATAAGAGTTAGTGTGTCTCCCTTTTATGGAATAGAGATTTTGTCAGACAGTATCTTCATCAAAACCCAAAATCTTTCCGCATCTTTCAAATGTGGAAAGACTTGGGTTTAAATTCAAATATTCTGAAAAATATTATTGTTAAATATTCGTATGATAAATTAGGTGTAAAGATGTAAATAGTTCATGATTTGAAATCATAATCTAAAACAGCGTAATTTTAAGACCTAAATGCTAGAACAATTATTTCAGACCTTAGAGACATGAGACTGGACAAAAACGATAAGTTCTGCACTGATACATACTTTTATTTTGATCCCAACTCCACACTTGGATTGTCAGATCTGTGTTCTACAGATTCTGGTAATTTTTAGTTTCTGCAACAACTACTTATTTCAGATTTTAATTGAAACTGGTATAATTTCAAGTTGAAAACAATACTGTCCTCAATGGTTTAGAAAGTAAAATATAATTGTGTAGAAAACTTCAAACTGGACTAATTTTCTTCAGCTGAAGAAGGAAACAGAGACATAGCTTTATATCCACCTCATGTTTTCTAAAATTCAAACATTTATGGTTTGGCTGGCTTGAAAAAAAAAAATTGAAAGAGATAAAGCACAGTCTTCCTAGGTTCTCTGAGTTTAATTTGCTAGGAAGTCATCTCCAGAGATTCAGACATTTGATAAGTGTGTCTACAAGGATTTTCAAAGCAGGTGCTAAAATACATTCTGGGTGATTGGATTCCAAGGGAACAGAGCAAAATAAAGGAGTCAAACTCCATTAGAATTAACTGGGGCTGCAGACACATCTGTCTACATTTACAACTGGTCTATGTTAATGCAAAGCAGTCTGATCAAAGCAGTTCTGAGCAAAATTAAAGGCAAACCAATAAACTGTATGGTAAGCAGATTTACTAGTTGTTTTTGATTGTATGTTGCATGTATGTGTATGTATATTGTTTTTGTCATATTTTGCTGTTTTGTTTATAGCATTATGCAAAAACAGCTGATAGTTCCAGTATTTGTGTACATTTGTGATTCTATTGGCGTAAATGCCAAGTGTATTTATGTTAATTAACATTAAGCATGGAAATGTTCAAGTGCGCCAGCCTTTGGTTGGAAGCTTCTGCACCGCAGCAAGACGAAATCAAATTTAAAATGGCATTATTTATGAAGAGAGATTTGTCTAAATTGGGATTGGTTGATGTGAATGTCAAATATTTCAAGCTTGTAATTTCAACAACTTTGAACTTACAAGAGTGAGCACTTGTGTGATACAGACGGACGTGGGAGTTTTACACGTTGGCTGAACTTGAGTGCAACTGACATTAAGATTGCTTATCAAAAGCATTCTGTCAGTCTGAGAGCTGTGTGAGGCATCAGAGCGGCATCAACCAGTTGCACAGCCCACTCACCACATCAGTGATTTTCACTTGGATCCTTATTTCTCTGTCAGTCCTCACATACCTTTTTTTTTTTTATGTACCTCAGCGTTGGGCGGTGAGAGTTAAAATACACTGTTTACTGCAACATGTTATACACAGGTCACACCCTCTGTCTCTCAACAGCCCACAAGGGAATTCTAACTATCTGCTGACATTATTCAGCTGCATGGGTTTCGAGACTTTAAGGTGACCCTAAGTTATGTCACGGCATGTTTGCTACATCCCAGAATTCTGCAGTGCCCCTTTCTGCTCCATGCTTTAGTGACTGTCACGGTCTACAGCAACCTTCAATGTGGTTGTTATCAATATTGGCCCAAGGAGATCAGCCTTCAATCAGTGGGGTTGAAATGATAAGTAAGTTCTATCCAGGCTGTAACCTAATGCTCTAATACCAGTTAACATCGCTTAGTAAATGGGAACATGAGTATTCAGTCCATTCTGGGATATTATTTTCTGCATATGTTGAGCATTATTTTTGTGCCAGACACTCTCAGGTTGTCTCAACTCAACAGAAAAAGTGCACAAATTCATAGAATACATACACATTTATTTATGCTGAAAGCCATGTGGGGACAGTGCTTCATGCATACATTCAAGTCGACACATGCAGCAAATATCTGAATATTTCTGTGCTTTCAACATGCAGACTGAATACAAATACAGAGTGCAGCAAGATCCAGTGTGGTGATGTTGACAGTGGCAGGATTTGAAATTAAATGTATCTTCTTAAGCTCAGAAACCATATTATTCTCATATGGTTCTTAAGTAGAACCATATGAGAATAAATGGTTTAAACAAGTGGCTTAAATGTTTATTAATCACAACAATAAAGCAAAAAATAAAAGTAAACAAAATGCAGTTATTGGAAATCTATTTATATCAAACTAACAATTGGAAAAAAAATAAATAAATAATGAGTAAATTAAGATAGCCAAGCAAAAATATATGTCTTATATTTAATGACATGTCCAATAAATTCTGGTGCAGCCTGGCTTAGTTGGAGATCAAATTATGTGTTTCGCAGTATCAGATGAATTGAAAAACAATGCTGGAGTGTTGTTGATCTGAGGAAACATATTTTCATATCCCATTCAAATATAAGGTAGACATGCAAGGGCTAATGAAAGAATGGTGGAAAAAAAAGAATCCTCAAATGACTGGTTAGACACAGAAGCAGAAATGATGTACAAGATACAGGAATTTGAGCATTCCTCAAATTGTAATAGTTAAGGCACATAAATGAGTGAAACACACAACACTGGCCTGCTTTCCAATGCTGCTGCTGCACTCTTAGAGGCAGTTTCTGTTATACATCTAAGATAGAAACGTCAGAGGCACAGCAGAGTCCATTGATTGCCATACAGCCTTCACATCTCTTATACTTTTCCTTTTTCTGAATGTTCTGTTTCTTTTGTTTGTGCAGCTCATTCACACAAAACACACAAATTCAATCATCTGATAGAAAATGGGGCAGGCTTTCTTCGTTGCTTTGTCTTTATAGACAAAAAACAAGCTCTTGTGTATTAGTATGGGGCTAGGGGAGTAGTCTCCTACTTGGCTGATAAATCAGCCATGTTGTTGGCATCCACTGAGCCACCAGTCTGTCATGTTTTGGACTAATTAAAGCTCTAACTTTAGGGTAGTGCTTATTGGGAATAACTCATTATTTTCCATTGATAGAGAAACTAATAAGTGTTTTCAAACGAAGGGTAATTATTTGTTTTTATCTTTGCTCTTTTTCTATTTACCAGCTCAAGACATAAGGCTCAGCCACGAAAAACAGTTTTGTTAAATTATGTGGCTGAAAAACAAATATTCAACAAAACACCAATAAAAATTATTCCTGTTGTAGTCGTTAAGTAAATGAAACAGAGGTGGCATTAAAAGACGAGAAAATTGATTCAGGGTTTTGCGTGCATGTTCTTCAATCACAGCAAAGAGGCTTTATATGAGCAACTGCTCAAAAACCTTTGAGGTAAAAAGCAGCTAAGTTGTGGTGTTCCTGTGCAAATCTATGGCTATTATGAATATAACCAAAAAGCCATGGGAGAATAGATGAATTGAAAATGTGCAAAACTAATGACTACAAAAGACAATTGTTTCTGGAAGAGCAGAAAAACCAAACCCCCATGGATGTCTGACCTTTAGTTTGTATCACCAGTAAGTAAATTTCTATGGGTTGTGGCTCTGTAAATGCCTGGTGCTCTAACAAACCAACAAAAAATAGCACTGTGTGATCACGCAAACTGAGTATGCCTAAATGCAGCAAGTTCAGAGACAGATTAAATGAGAAAATTAAATATATTCTCTTAGAATTTTCAAACCTAAAAAGGTTTTTAAGGTGTGTTTTCGGTTAAGTTTTTACCAGTAACAGTTCTTTCATCAGTAGCAGGCAAGAATCACAGATAGTTTGCAGAAAAAATTAAGACATTTGTAGAGTGGTTAAAAAGAAACAGCGTTTTGCAGTTGTTGTTGTTTTTTTTTTAGCTATTTATAACAATTCAAACTGAAAATGGTCAAATTTGAAGGACATAAGATTATAAGGTAATATGTGAAATAAGAGTCTCACCATATAATAAGCTGGAGTTACTGGTTTCATAGCTACAAAAACACAATAAAATGCTTCAAACAGTCTAATTGCTGTTCTTCAATATAGCAATCAAACATATTCCATTTGTACTGCTAAAATAAAATAAGGTACAATACAATTATAAGAATGTTATCTATAGTGACAGTTATGTTCAGCTAAGAAAATAGTAACAAACCAAATCATGTCTCTTGTGAAAGTGTAGATAATATTGCTAGTGCTATGTCATTGTATGGCATGGACATAGCCATTTTTACATTAATTTAGCTAAAACTGGCTTAAGCAAGTGATTAGTCTGACTAACTGCTAGCCGTTTCTTGACGTAATACAATATCTTTCCACCACGAGTATGAGTATTAATACAGATAAGGACCTCACAGAATGTTACTTAAAAAATCTAAACCAAGCTAACTCTTTAAGCATCTTTTGCACCCAGAAAAAAAAAGTAGACTAAAGTAAAAAAAAAAAAAAATTCTGTCTCAGCTTATCTTTGTGGTGTGACTTTTCAGAGAACTGATAAGAAAAAGAGCTGGGAGAAGAAACTTATCAAAAAAAGAAACCTGCAACACGCACAACCACATGCACACAGACACAGAGTGAGAAAAAGGTCTGCAACAGACTTCACTCAGCCAAACCTTGCTAATATAGACTCAGAGATCCAGTTAGTACTCTGAGTTCACGAGCACGCTGGTGTTCAAAGGTAGAAGCAGATAGAAAATGTAAAATATGGGGAAAGAACGAAAAATTGATAAAGAAGATTGAGAGACTGAGATATAATAAGACGTGCATGTGAATGTCAATGTGTGAGAGGGAGAGACATCAAATATTTCTATCGCTAGTTTGACTTAATAAATCTATCTTTTGGCTGGAGCAATTCAAAAAACAATTTAGTAAAGCCAACTGTTCATTACTTATAGTCAATAGCCATCTAGCTAATAGTTTCCTTTGAATGACTAACATCAATAATCCTAAACCTAATCTGCTGTGATCTTAGAAAGTAGTGCTCTGACAAGCTGAAGGGAAAATGAAGCTAGGCATCACTGCATAAAAAGTTCCTGTAACCTTTTATTAGGTAATAAACAGAGACAGAAAGCAAAATACAGTGGCAAGCAGAGCACACAGTAAAAGAAAAAGGGGATGAAAGAAAGACTAACACACATTGAAATTCCGTGGAAAACAGAAGCTTTTCTAAATCTGGAGCCGCAAGGGGCCTCTTCCTCTTACCCCAGGGAGGAACAGAAAAAACGTTACGATACATGAAAACACCAACTGTGGAAAGCAAAGAACTGAGATCAAACTGGGTTAACGTTCTGCTCTTTTGGGGAGAGGGAGAACAAACAGACATTCTAAGCAAATGAGCAGGATCAGTGCTCTGTAGATGCAAAGCAGCAGTAGAGTAAAGACGTCCCAGCAGAGCAAGTGTGTCCGATAAAGAGCTTGGTCAATAAGGCTCAACACTCAAAAAAATGCACCGGAATTTGTGAAAAAAGGAAGAAAGAAAAAAAGGAAATCTTCTGAAATGCTGATTGTGTAGCTCTGTTTAGTATTCGAAAGCTGTGCAAGTACAACATGAGTGCAGTTAGCCTTTAGTTCATGCCTGAAGATGGAAAGTCACCTTGATTGCCGTGTCATAAAAATTTAAAAGCAATTTTCTACAGACGTGATTGGTCCACATAGGCGCCATTAGACTTTACCTTCCTGACAAAATACACAAGCATACATGCAAGCAAGGACGCACGCACACACACACAAATAAAAACACACAGGTAAAGCAAAAGTGTGAATTCTTTAAGACATTTCAAAGATTTGTGCATCAGGGGAAAAAAGGAGCAGATGAAAGTCATCTGCTCCTTATCCACTTACAAGTCCACAGTAAAACTCATGAAATACACAAATTCACTGCTCTGGAAAATTCCTGGTTCAGTTTTATCATAAATATTGCCCTCTCATATCCAAAAGCGACATCTATTCAGCCTCCCACTGGACTCATGTTGTGTTATGCGAGTTTTGTCTTGTGCTGACATTTAGAAAATGGCAGTGTGCCAGGCCAGTAACTGTGACCGATCCAGCTGATTTTTTAAGAGCACCGTTTTGTTTTCCAATATAAAAATTTCACAAATTTAATAGTAGCACTTCTAATAAAGGTCCAAGATTATGCATGAGCTATTTATAACAAATTTGTATTCATTCAACAGGTTAGCAAAAATTGTTGTGACATTTCAGTGATACTGAAATAAGGAAGAGGGAATTCTTTTATGGCATACTTTTCACTAAGAGATTGATTTTATAAAGCTGCTGCTACTGCATCTTAACGCAATCTAAAAATAATCTAATATGATTTGACGTATAATATATTTTTACATAAGAGTAATGTAAATTTGTTACAGAGCTGGAAAGCTGATGGAACGTGAGATAAGATGAACTACCCGGGGGGTGCATGATTTATGTTTTATTACACCTGAGTCATGTTTTTCATTATTTAACTCTAATATTTTTTTCTGACTTATCTGTAGCCAAACTCAACGTACAAAAATTGTTCACACAAATTTTGTGGTAAATCCAAGAAAAAAATATTCAAAGACAATAATATGATTTTATTTGCATGTGGTACAAATTTTTAACATAACTATTATATATTCAGCCCCAACATAACACTGTAACAATTACTTTTTTATTTTAAAAAGCGGGATCTATGATGACAAGTTTTTTTGTAAGAAGATATTGATGTGGGTTCTATTAATGGGTTAAAATCTGGGAAATATAGTTAATAAAAAAAATTGCGATTGTTAATAAAAAGCAAGTTGTGTGTAAGCATGGTGTGTGTAAGAAAAGAAAACCGAACATTTGCACAATTTTATAAGCAGACAGTCAAGGCAGCAGCCATGCGAAGCTCCAAATGCATGCAGCTATCCACTACAAATGTAAACTTCTCAATAAAATTGGTCGTTAACAATTTCAGACAATTAGATGTGCAATAAAACAAAAGGAAAATTTTAAATGCTGCTAAAACAAACAAACAAGCAAACCAAACTCTTTAAAAAATACTTCTGGATCAATATTGGGGAGAATGTGCTTTGACAATGACCAAATTAAAAACAAAGTGGTGGTACCTTGCAGTCACTTAGGGGAACAAAGTGTAAGGAGAGGGGATGGTATGAGAGTTCCAATGTACATAGGATTCAAGGATTTTTATTGTCATACCAGCTCACAGTAACTAATGTTTATGATACAAAACAGGTCACAGTTTAAGAGGCCTGAATATATATATATATATATATATGTGTGTGGGGGGGTGCGTGGGTGTGTGTGTGAAAGAGAGAGAGAGAAAAAAACTGCAGATAATTTTTAGCTATTTTAAAACCTTGTTATTACAAGTCGAGGCCTATTATAATCACAGGTGAGGTTATCTGTTCAGCACAAGGTTTCTTGAAATGGGGTCACACTTAAAACAATGATCCCAAGCAAGACAGCAAATCCACAACATAATTCCAGATAAAGGGTAGCATCAATGGCTTTGTGAAAGAACAGACTGCAGCTTGTTTTTTTTATAAGCTAACAATCTCAAAACTACACTGAAAGAACAATATAAATATAAATGGGCAAAAATCTTTGGCCATAGTTTTTGTCAAATTTGATGCTGTAGGTGTGTGCACATTTTTATCACAACCTGCATAATTCAATCGATCAGGTCACTGGGTCATCAAAGATGACACTTTCCTAAGGAAGCAAAGTCCTTCTTCTTGTTAGTACAAAACTACTCTCCATGAAAAATCTATATGGAGAGCACTCAAAGCTATGTCCTATTGATTTTTCATAGACCCAGATCAGTCAATCTATCAGTGCAAGCAAGAGAAAAATCAGAAGTACTAGAGAGATACCATGGGTGTACAGCAGCAGTGAAGTACTACTGAAGAGGAAGTGAGTAAAATGTCCTCTACCCTGTGACTTCAAGGACTCAGCTCAGGAAAATGGAAGCTGTCAGCACCTTCAGATATACAAAAAGAAGATGCAACTCTGCTGCATCAAAAACCCCAAACCACAAACCCTTGAGAGACAAATCACCTGACACTCTCACTTATACATCACAGGACACTAAAGAAACACCTGTGAGAAACCAAACTAACACACTCAATCTTCTTCATAACTGCCTTTGTCCTACTGCATGTGACGGGGTCAATAAAAAAAGTCAACTTTAGCCTCAAGCTGTTCTCCCTCCAGTACCTCCATCCAAACCCCCACTGGGGTTGTTGATATGGAGGCTGAAATTCGGTGGGACTGTTAGATTATTCATTTGCAAAGTGTAACTGAGCCAACTACCCTTTTTACACATCACCTATGTTGAATTCACTGGTGCCAGTACAGCTTCTGTCAGGCTCTGTCGCACTAGTTTGCAGGAACTGAAGTAAATACGTTCCACTTGCATTTCAATTTAATCCCTTTACTCTTTTTTTCCCTCTAAACCCCAGTGACTCTTCCTCTGGTTCTATCCATTAATACAGACAGGTTCAGTGGTTATATTTTATCCTTCCTCTCAGGTTTATACTTCTGCTATACTTCTGTGTAAATCACTGGTGTCCTCCTATCTACTGACAGACTCAGACTGTATGTGAACACATTACCAATGATCACATTTATCTTCAGTGTGCCGAGGCATTGTGGATTCTATCTTTGCAGCTTTTTCCTGAGTTGAACTGATGTTTTGCACCTTGCCTGCATCACTCATCACTCGCAGCATTTTGCTGCACAGTGAAGTGGGTGGAAAAGTGCGGTAGGTTGGCCATGTCATTGGTCATCTAGCTACACACAGCAAAGATTACACTATTCACTGCTAAAGGTCAGACATGAACAAAAACCTTCATTATCTAGTCCTGTCTAGTCATTTGGCTGCATACATTTGGTGAACCCACGAAGCACACAAATCAAAATACTTCTGTGCCGGGTCTACTTTTTATTTTTCCTGTGGTAACCACAGCTACTGAAATAAAACAAATTAATTAATATCACAGTAATGGATATTGTGTACATTTCTAAAAAGACAAAGAAAAAAGTGACAACACATCGTCTCATGTTTTTTTCGTCTCATTTTTTTTTTAATGCCAACCTGATTACAAGATTAAAATAGAACAGAAATAACCTTTAAGGTCTCTCAGTGGGGAAATTCATCAGCAAAGTGATAGGCAAGTAGGAGCATCCTAATTCACACAAAATAAAATTGTGATCCTCTTATTTCCATTCTAATAATCATAATATGCAACATCTCTTATGGACGTTTAAAGACATACTAAGGAAATAAGAGTAAAAACAAACAAACAAACAAAAAAACAGGTTGAATGACACCTAATCAGTTTGAAGTATTTCCATTTAAAGACTGCCACAAGCTAGAAATGCAACATTAATTTCTATAATTTATTTTTATATTAAAATGTTTCCATTCCTTTTACTTTAGTCCCTCATGATAATCAATACTGATGGTACTGAATTTGCTGCATCTTTGTATGTATGATGTGTCTTAGAGTGTTCGACAAAGATTAATTGTTGAACAGATAAAAACAAAGGACTGAATTGTTTTCTGTATTAAAAATATTAAAGAAAAAATATTCTCAAATAATCAAATGAAAAAAAATCTAAATACTACTTTAGAATAATATCTTCCTCACATCCAACTTTGATAAGAAAAAGAATAATATTCTAATGGTTTCTCTTCAAAAGATAAAAACTGCAACAGCCACTGAACTACAGGAATGAGTTGGCTATAAGATTGGAGGTTGTGGGCATCATTGAACCAAAAGTCGTTGAAATTCATGGAACATTACATTCTGCCTTGAACCACTGAAGTACAGATACTTGAGGACATCAAAACATAGTGTCTTCCATTTGAGAATTGCATTTCTCTGTGTACTGACACTGGGAGTTTGAGTCTTCAATATCCTCACTGCAGTCTGAAATATCCTCTGTAAAGAAGCTGGCTTTGTGCCTGAACCTGGAGGGCTGGCACTTTAGAGTGCAGAATTATTATTACTCACAGTATAAACAGACTCAAAACAACTAGAAATCAGGAACATAAACAGGTATACATAGATATAAACCTAGGCTGGCAGCTACTTCAAACACCCATAGCAATCACCTGCTAAGGAAATAAATCATACTTTTCCAAGCAGACAAGGTGTCAAAAGTAATAATCATCTCCATTTTGTGTATATAGAATATTGTAAGAAAGCACATAACATCAAATCCCATTTTGCTCAATGACTGAATGTCTATTTCCATCCAATTTCTTCCACTTCATCCCCTCTCCCCAGTCGCTTGTTCCAGCTCTTCTGGGGGTATCCCAAGGCGTTCCCAGGCCAGCTGAGAAACATAGTCCCTCCAGGGTCTTCCCTGGGGCCTCCTCCCAGTGTGACATGCCCAGAACACCTCACCAGGGAGCCGTCCAGGAGGCATCCTGACCAGATGCCCGAGTCACCTCAACTGGCTCCTCTCGACGTGAAGGAGCAGCGGCTCTACTCTGAGTCCCTCCCAGATGACTGAGCTTCTCACCCTATCTTTAAGGGGTTTTCTCCAGATACCCTACGGAGAAAACCCATTTTGGCTGCTTGTGTCTGTGATCTCGTTCTTTCGATCATGACCCAAAGCTCATGACCATAGATGAGGGTGGGAACATAGATTGACCGGGAAATCGACAGCTTTGCTTTTTGACTCAGCTCTCTCTTCACCACAACAGACTGGTACAGCGCCCACTTCACGGCAGATGCTGCACCAATCTGCCTCTCGATCTCCCGCTCCCTTCTTCTTCTGACACCAGTCATACAGGGACCTGACAGCCCGTATCAAAGGGCCTGGTACCCCATGGTCCTGGAGAACCCCCCACAGGGCTCCCCAAGGGACATGGTTGAACGCCTTCTCCAAGTCTACAAAACACATGTAGACCGGTTGGGCGAACTCCCATGCACCCTCCAGGACCCTGCTGAGGGTGTAGAGCTGGTCCAGTGTTCCACGACCAGGACGAAAACCACACTGCTCTTCCTGAATCCGAGGTTCGACTAGCCGATGGACCCTCCTCTCCAGGACCCCTGAATAGACCTTGCCAGGGAGGCTTAAGAGTGTGGCCCCCCTATAATTGGAGCACACCCTCCGGTCCCCCTTTTTGAACAGGGGGCCCACCACCCCAGTTTGCCAATCCAGGGGAACCGCCCCCGATGTCCATGCAACATTGCAGAGTCGCGTCAGCCAACACAACCCTACAACATCCGGAGCTTTAAGAAACTCCGGGCAAATCTCATCCACCCCCGGGGCCCG
>CAEFZY010071117.1:0-36931 GCA_903066815.1 Brachyrhaphis roseni
GCCTTTGTTAACAGAGCGAGCCGAGGCGACGTGGCAGCTGGACCCACCGGTGGGTCCGTCGGGTTCTAGAGGTTAAGGCGTAGGTGTGCTTGAGTTGGGGTAAGGGAAACGGTGTTGGCAGTGTCTGTGAAATGGTGTCAGGGAGGAAGAGAGTTGTAAAATGTGGGTTTCCGTAACCAAACTAGCACTCTTTTGTTCACACAAGGAAAGAAAGAGAGCCATGTCTACAAGTGTGCCGAGGTGTTTGTTCGGGTAGGTGTGGCGTTGATTATTATCACAATGCTCGTTAGTAAGCTGATACATCTGCTTCAGTGGAAGATAAAGGATCTGGGCTGTATTGTTGTCTGGGTTCATTTATAATGTTACTCAATGGGCTCACTCGAACCATAGCCCACTGATACAGTATGCCCACATCCTGAGAGTATTCTTTGCTTTTACTTGTGTTGAAGTATCGTAAACATGAAATGAAAAAAAAAAATTAACTATTCTGTTGTCTAAAGCACATATGTGTATGTTTTAAGTAATGCCAGTTCTCAATAGAAGATTATTGAGTGAGCGCAGGAGAGTGTGTGTCTTATTATTTGTTGGTGGATCTGGGTTCGTGTTGTTTTTTGAGTATGCATGAAACCCAGATTGCATGTCACAGACTTCTTTAACAAGTTGCTAAAGGAGTGCAGACGCCCCCTCTATCTCCCCACACACACACCCCTTACTTGAACCACAGTTTGTTGGTTTTGTCACAACATTAGCAACCCACACCGCACACACACTGTCATATAGTACATAAACAAATACTCATTTTCACTGTCTGCTCACGTGTAGAAGTATACAGAAACTACATCAGGTTTGAACATTAATATTTGTTCTCATCATAGTTTGTTTTGCCACATGTAAACACAGAACTGCTGATTTTATTCACAGCTTCATGTATTAGCTGCTGAGTCTTTATTTTATACCTAGATGTTTTGAAAGATTCAGATAGTGTTGGCAGGTTTTATTCTTACTGCCTGAATGCAGCGCAGACATTTCAAACCAGCCCACAGTTTTGACAATACCTTCACCATGGTAACAAGACAGGAAGAAGTGAAGGATTAACCAACACAGATCTCCAGGCTTTCATTCAAATCGAGAACTTTGTCCAACAATGAGATCAACAGTTGTTTTGTGCTGTTCACAGTTTTCTAACAGAAATTGTTGGGGTTTTTTTGTTACAGAAATTTCTAACCTTCTTGTGGTTACCAAGGAGAGAGCTTCCATCTGTCAGCCAACAAAGCATGAGAGGGAGCTCTGCATCTTCCACCGCATTCCCAAGGAGGACATTGAGCAGGTACACTTTCTGTTTGTCTCCTATTATTGCAGAGTGATGCTAATACATTAGCATGTTGCTTCCTGTGTTCATCATCTACAGTGCCTTACAAATATAGTTATCATATCTGTAAAAACATTTAGAAAACCATTTATCCTTTTTCTTCTGCTTCATAATTATGGAATAATGGAATATTTGTGTTGGTATACCATGTAAAATTCTAGTTAATATGTTGAAGTTTTTGCCTCCAGTTGTAAATATACTTAAATATAACACAATAGCACCAAAAATACAGATTTTAATTAATAACTCATAACTTTATAATGCAACTTAAAATTCTCACTTTTGAATTAATAACACAAAACATTATCTTGCATGCTAGGATAGAAAAAAATAGCGAGATACTTTGGATGCAGCTTCTTTCTGACCTCTGAACTGTCTGTGCTCCATGTTGTGTTAACCAGGAGGAGCACCTTGGCGTTGGTACAAAAACCAACATATACCTGGGCACTTTGAGGGTCAAGAATGAGGAAGATGAAGATGCAGGTTACACATCTTTCCAGGAGGTTAAGGTCGTCCTGAAGGTGCTTGGTTCTGGACACAGGGACATTTCTCTGGTGAGACGCACTTTCATACCTATTAGCTTGTTGAAACACATTTTAAAACGGGATAATGTCTGTTGTTCTTATGATTAAAAGCTGTGAGATGTTTCAAATAATTATTAGTTAAAGTTTTCAGCCTGCTGCATCGTTGTTGAAACATGTTTGTCTCTCTGATGACAGGCCTTCTTCGAAACAGCCAACATGATGCGCCAAGTGTCTCACAAACACATCGTGCTGCTCTATGGCGTGTGTGTTCGTCATCAGGAGAGTAAGTGCTGTTCAAATGCTCGATTGAGTTTGAGATTTTTATGATGCAGAGGTTTAACCTCATGACGTGTCTCTTTCTGCCAAAAGATATCATGGTGGAAGAATATGTCCAGCTAGGACCGCTAGATGTTTTTATCAGGAGACAACAGAGTCCACTGAGCACCAGGTGGAAATTCCAGGTGGCCAAACAGCTGGCCTCCGCTCTTAGCTACCTGGTAAGCAGAAAACTTTTTTTTTTCTTTATTGGTATTTAATTGCATACTATGATGCTGTGTTTACCCCACATGTGATTTCAGTGTGCAGAAAAACAATAATGGAAAAAGAAAAGAAATAAGTCACTTTCTGCTGAGTGGGGTGGTCTTGAAGCTAAACAAGTTACAACAACTTATGTAACGATTTGATATATAGTTTTGCAGTCTAAGCTAAAAATTTTTAATTAAAGATGTCAGAAAAAGACCCCGAATCTTAACAAATCTGTGGCTTTTATTCTGAATTTAAGAGAAACTGGCTTAATTTTTTTTAGAGCAGACGCTTCGAATTTTAGCAACGACATCTTGGCGACATTTTGTTTCTGCTCTGCCTAATAAATGTTTTTTTGTCATTGTGTGTACTTTAGGAAGACAAAAAGCTTGTCCACGGCTTTGTTTGTGCCAAGAACATTCTGCTTGCCAGAGACGGACTGGATGAAGAGGAGGGAGAGCCCTTCATCAAGCTCAGTGACCCAGGAATACCAATAACTGTGCTCTCCAGGGAGGGTGAGCACGAAGCACAGGCGACCTCATTTTCACTTTTGTTACAATGCAAATCACAAAGTTGCAAAATAGCTGCCATGGAACTGTTTGCATCAACTTCCTCTTTGTCAGCTGTAAATGAAAGCAGAATTGAAAAAAGCAAAAAGGCTGTTGTGAAGTTAGCATGAACTAGGGTGAAATTCATTATTGAATACTAACTGAGAAGTCTAAGATTCTGAGATATTGAAACTAAATTCTAATTCTTCATTAACACAGGCTGGTTTTAATCTTTCCACGCAACACAAGAAAACAAAGCACAGTCAAAGGTTTCTGTGAATATAAAGATTCACATTTGTCTCTTAATTCTTCCATCTCATTGAGCAGATTTCAACCAGAGACTGTAACTTGTTTTGTTTTAATCTGTGCAAAGTCAAACTAAGATGGGCGCGTCTCAAATTGCACAATTCCCCTTATGTAGCAGCTTCATGTTTCTGTTCATCTATCAGAGCTGGAAGTCGTTTGATGGCGGCTGCTGCGGGTACTCAGATGGATCTGACTAAACCACAGGACAAACTGGAAACGTCTCATTGTAGACGCGCCCGTGGGAATACCCCTCTCCCCAGCGCTGTTCTCAGAAATCTTTACCATTTCTTCCATTCCTCTCTCTATCGCTTTGCTGATCAGCTGGTCTTCCCGTTCCACATCGATGTCCTTGTCCATAGATTTAATTGAAATCGATGCGTAATGTGCTCAGAGACTCTTTGGGAGCACTGTTCCCTACTTCCCACTAATCTGATTGCTTTCTCCTGTCTCCTGTTTTCTTCTCTTTCACTGGTTTTCCATCTTTCTCTCTCGTTTCCCATCCTCTCATTTAAGTTATGGATTGGTGGAGCTAAAAAGACGGCCGTGGATGTCAGATTAGTGGAGCGTTTTTCCAGTAACACTGAAATTTATCAGCCAAACGATGCCAGTTCAACAGTTTAAGCTAGCTTCCTACACAGCATTTCCTCCTCGCATTAAGAGAAAGTATTGCTTCACACCAAGTACATCTGTACATCTTTGTACTTTAAGCAGTAAGCGGTCTGGGTACGTACCAGGTCCTGCTGGGGAAATAAAAAATAACATCTCTAATGCCTTGTGCTTGCTAAAGTGCTGACTTTGGAACTGATAAGAAGGAAGAGTTGCAGGAGCGAATGACATGGCTTCCTAAATCAACTCTTAGCCAGGCTTTGGGGCCTTGATGTTCAAAACTGAGGAACATGCTGGTCCTTTTGCTCCCTAACTCGGCGAAAACATTTCTTAAATTGTTTTTATAGTAGCTTAACACCAGGAATGTGACAGTTCTGGATACATCTAAAGGAATGGACTCCAACGTACAAATGTCTTACACAACCCTGAAGGGATTTGGTTCTCAGTTATCTCTGTTGCTTATGCACATTTTCCTTCTAGCACAGTTTTCCTTCCCCTAAACTTTCCATTAACTTACTTGAACATGACTGTTCTTTTTGACAAGGCATTTTGTGGCTAACCTTCCTTATAGATTGTGTTAGTCACTGTCTGTCTGGTCAGCGGTCTTCATAGCATTATTTCTGTCCATTTGTTCATGTTGTTCTTATGTAATACTTATTTCTTCCTGTAGTTTAATGTGAATGTCAGTAAAGCAATCAGAAACAAACATTGTGATCATCCTAAAAGCATTGCTCCAACAGGATTTTGGCTTTGTGTGTGTAGAATGTGTGCATCGCATCCCATGGATTGCTCCTGAATGTGTGAAGAACCCATCAGAATTGAGCGTGGCGGCTGATAAGTGGGGGTTCGGTACCACCCTGTGGGAGATCTGTTACGATGGAGAGGTTCCTCTCAAAGAGAAGAAGCTGACGGAGGTAAATGAACACAAAAACGGCTCACAATCAGAATCCTACTTGATTTTTTCTGTGTTCTTACAGACGAACTGATCAATGTTCCCCTCTCTTTCCTTACATAATTTGTGGTGAGCAGAAGGAGAGGTTTTATGAAGCTGAATTCCAGTTGGCCATCCCAGACTACAAGGAGCTTGCTGAGCTCATGACCCGCTGCATGAACTATGACCCCAAGAAGAGACCCTTCTTCAGGGCTATTGTCAGAGACTTGGATGTACTAGAAGAAAAAAGTATGTCTGATAAGAAATTTGGTCTCACTTAATCTATATTTATTGTGTTTATATGAAATCAAACCCTTTTGTGTTTTGCACTTTAACAACATCAGGTCGAGTTTTATTATCTGTTATGCAAGATTAGAAAAGGTTTATAAAACTAAGCATCTCCACTAACTGAATGTTGGTGGAGACCAAACCAACATTCAGGCTGTATTTTTAACCTATGAAATCCGACCTGGATGTTATGCGCGGTTTGTCTCTCACGTAGCAGCAGCAGCAGCAGCCTCAGATATAGAGAGAGTTGTTTACTCGCTCAGATGTTCACGAGGAAGTTCACTGGGTACATTACCAGTGATCTGCCCCTCCTTGGGCCCCACAGAAACACACGTCAGTCCATTCTTCCACCTAGCGGCCACTTTTGCATACTGCAGTCTGTCTTAGTAACCAAACAACAGAAAGCAATTATTTCTCTATTTAAACATTTTAAAAACCATGCAGAATCATTTTATTCTAACATAAATATTGATATTGTTTTTTCTTTTAGACATTCAGCATAACAACTTGTTTATATATTTTGCTTTAAGTATCATAGTAGCCAATTACAGGGAAACTAGTGCAAGCAAACAGTTACATAACCACAAAAAATTCTAGTGAAAAACATGACAGTCGACCACAATAGACTTCCTATTACGCAATATGTTCAATATATTGAACAAACTCATTTCACACAGATGGATATGTGTTGCTGTTGCTTAGCAGCAAGGTCTTGGATTCAAATCCCAGTCTGGGTCCTTTCTGTTTGCACTCCTGTTTGTGTTAGTGTGTGTGTTCTCTCCGGGTACTCTGGTTTCCTCCCGCAGTCCAAAATTATGACTGATAAGATAGCTGCTCTTTAATTAGTCCTGAGGTGTGTAGAAATGCGCTTCCTCAGGACAGAATAAGGAATTGTGATTTATTTATATTTTCTTGATCGCTACCTTCCACACAGTAACTGGGTTTATTTATTTTGTTCAAATGTACTGATGTATATATATTGATGCTCTAAAGGAACCACCAGTGGAGAAAATAGTAAAAGTAAGAATCCCCACTATATTGTACTTGTTCAGCCATCAGAATTTAATATTGTTGTGATAAATCCGATCTAAATGATATAAGAAATCATTTGTTAATAGCTTTTAAAAAATGTCAGTAATTAAATTCACTAAGAGGTATTATTGACTAATTACACACAGACTGATGTTGTCAAGTCTTTATTTCTGTTAATTGTGACTTTGGTTTTTATTGAAAAGTATGTTTAATGCCTGCTTAAAGTTTAATTTTAATCAAAGATATTTTTTCTTTCCTCAGGTCCATTCATCAAACCATGTCCAATACAGCCGGTGGACCCGACTGTATTTGAAACCAGATTCCTGAGGAAGATCAGAGAACTTGGAGAGGTAAACAAAAGCTTTATGTTTAATCAATTGTTGTCTTGATATTCTTGACAATTATGCAACGATTTACAAAGACAAACAGAACAACTAATTAATGCTGTCGTATCTTATTTTCTGCTTACTAAAGTCAGAAAGCAGTGTATAATTTCATTTTTTACCTTAAAAAAGCTTAGAAAATATCAGAGGAGCTATTTCTTAATGTTACTCATATTGAGTTGAAAGCTGTTCTCGTGCTTTTTTCTTAAAAACTAAAAACTGTTCATGCTCTCCACTCACAGGGTCACTTCGGTAAGGTGGAGTTGTGTCGCTACGACCCTCGGGGAGACCGAACGGGCGAAATGGTGGCGGTGAAGTCCCTGAAGCCCGAGAACGGCGAGGAGCAGAGCAACAACCTCCTGAAAGAAATCGAGATCCTAAAGGCACTTTATCATGAAAACATCGTCAAATACAAAGGCATCAGCCAGGAAGAAGGTGCTGCACAATACAAATACAGACATGACACAAAACTGTACAAAAAATATTTGCACGTTTCCTCTAACAAAAAAAAGTCTTAATCCAGCAGTTTTGTTTTCATCTGGTTCAAATTCTGTAAAAAGGAAAAAAAAATCTCCTATTAAGTATTTTTTTCTATTTGGTTATTAATTGGTTAATCAATCAAATAATGAACAGATCAACCCTACTCTGTATTAAGTCAAGCAGAAAGGACTGAGCTTTTACATCCTTTGATACAAGTGATCAAACTTTCACTAAAGGAGTTTAGCATTTTAGGCAATAAAATGGTTTTCTTATTTAAAAAATATTAAATCGTTCATTTACATCTTTGATTGTATTTTTAATGTTTAAAAATACAAGGCTTAAGTGGTTGAATGGAAAAAATCCGAAGAACGTACTAGCTTTTTATCCAATTAATTGTCAGAATAAACAATAGAATAATCGATTACCAAAATAATCAGAAGTCGCACCCCTATAGAGCATAATGTTGAAGTAAAGGTAGTCATTTCACCTGGATTTGTTTAGGTGTATCATAATAAGAAGTGATGACCACATGTCAGATGTTTTTTTTTTTTTTTTCTCTCATCTTTGATTCATTTTCCTACCACTGCACGATTATGTACTACTTTGTGTTTAATTTCTAGGTGGAAAGACCATCAAGCTGATAATGGAGTATCTTCCCCTGGGCAGTTTGAAGGAGTATCTTCCCAGATACAAGAACCAGACCAGCCTTGGCACCCTGCTAAGCTACTGTATCCAGATATGTCGGGTAACACAATCTTTACTCCTGGGACCTTTTGTCATATGAAATTACTCAGTCTCAAGTGGCTAAAGACTTTCTTGTTTATGTTTTATGTGTGTGTGTTTTTTTTTTTTTTTAGGGCATGGATTATTTGGGATCTCGGAACTACATCCACCGCGACCTGGCAGCCCGAAACGTGCTGGTGGAGAAAGAAGGCATGGTGAAGATCGGAGATTTTGGCCTCACAAAAAGCCTCAAGGAAAACGACGGTTATTACAAGGTCAAGGACGAAAACGACAGCCCCGTCTTCTGGTTAGTTGAGAACAAACATGACTAGTGAACCTGTTCTGTTTTTTTTGTTTTTTTTAAAGGACTTAACATACGAATAACAAACCTTTTTTTAACCCATTTTCTGTGTTTCAGGTATGCTCCTGAGTGTCTGACTCAGTGCAAGTTTTACCTCGCTTCAGATGTGTGGTCCTTCGGAGTGACCATGTATGAAATCATCACCTACTGCGATTCCTCCAAAAGCCCAATGACGGTCAGTGTTCCCTGTTTCTGCTCAGATGATTCTACATTAAAATACATGATGTCGGTGACGGATCTCCATAATAAACTAGACTTGCACCGTTGGCAAAGACTGCTGCTTCGATCGCTTCTACTAAAACGCGTCATCTGCTTTTATTGGCCGAAGAATTGTGCCATCTGCCACAGGAAAATATCCATGTGGGCAATGCGCAGACAAACACAGTTGATTGAGTATGAATGTACATGCCTTTATCTGTGGATGATGTTGAGAATCAAACTGAAGAATAGAGGAAACTTTATGGACAGTTATTTAATAAAATAGCTTTTCATAATTTCCCCTTTTTTACAACCTGGTGATAAAATGTTGGGACCATTTTTCATATTCAGATTGTTTCATCCAATCAGTCAGATTCTAAAATCTTAAAAACTACAAACAGCTGGGCACAGCAACATATTTTGTCTTTATGGTACAAAACAAAATTTAAAAAGGCACAAATAATGAGAAAATGTAATAGCTTACTAAATTTCTTTTTATATTGAAGAGTAATTGAAAATATGACCAATAACTCTGCGATTTGCTCTTGTCCTTAACTTCACAGTGCTTCCTAGATATGATCGGGAGAGCTCAAGGCCAGATGACCATCGTCCGCTTGGTGAATGTTCTGCAGGATGGAGGAAGATTGGCTTGTCCTGAAGCTTGCCCTAGCCGTGTAAGTAACTTCGTTTATAATTTTTCTTAACTTTCGGTAAAGTTTTTCCTTCACATTAGTGTGCACAGACAGAACTCCAACCTGTCTGAGCCGGTTTAAGAACAAACATCTGCTTCCCCTTGTAAAGAGCCTAGCTAAAAGCTTTCAAAGGCTGAAGTGTGGTCTAAAGGTTTAGGAAAGTTCAAGTTAACAGCATAAACAGGGGTGTCCAAACTTTTTGTCACGTGGGCCAAAATTGTCAAGTCAAAAGCACTCACAGGCTGGGAAAAAATAATAAACTAAGCTGCAATACATTGAGTACAGCAGTCAGTTTTTGTTAGAAAGACACGTAGATCCAACCCATAAAAGGGTTTTGCTTGTTCACAAACAAAAATGCTCCTGTTCATACATATTACACTCTACAGTAATAATTTATGCATCAAAACATAGCCACATGTGTAAGTGGGTGGCAGACTTGTATCCTGCCTGCATTGAAGTAGTGGCCTTGACTTTGGACACTGCCCTGCTTTAAGACAAACTGTGAAAGTGTTTAAATTCCTTTTTTATTTTCCAGGTGTATGAGCTGATGCGGAAGTGCTGGGAGCACACTCCGGAGCGGAGAATCACCTTCAAGCGTCTGATTGAGGAGCTGTCCATCCTGCAGCAGCACCACCAGCAGAACAGCCTGTAAACCTCCACAAGGTTCTGTTGTGAAAGCAACATGGGACCAGGAGAAAGCTGCCAAATCGGACCATTAGCTGCACGTTCAGCTTCACATCGCAGAGGAAATCCTCCATCATAATCGCCCATAAATCTTCAGTGTCATTGGGGGGGAAAAAAAAAATATATATATATATATATATATGTAGCCTAACCATACTTTTAGATACTTTGCATTTGGAACGTGTAATCCTGATATTTCCTATTGTGATGAACATTTATGAAGAAATGAATCTTATATTCTACATAAAGTAGTTGATGTTTCTGGACCTGCTAGGCTACTCTAGTGCTCTGAAGACGTGGCATCAAGAAAGGAGGAACGGTGTGTGCCTCTGCTGGGTCATGGACTCCTTTTTTTGAGAGAAAAATAGCACGATCCGAGTTGAGCATCATGGATTTTTATCGGTTTACATAGATTTGATGTGCAAATGCAGCTTCTAAGAGGTGGAATTAAATTAGAGCCAGTAATCAAATAGCTGTATGACTTTCAGTCTAACACAGAAAGATCAGTAGCACAGTTTTAATTGCGGTAAATTAGTCTGAAGCCTTAGAAAATGTCCAACTTGGTTGGAAAAAAACATCGTCCTACTTTGCATCAACTGTTTAACCTGTATTTGCACAGGAACTGTGTTTTTGTTTGTATCTTTTTTTCTTGTGCAATTGATCAGTGAGCCCAATATGCTGTAATGTTAAACATGGTTAAGGAAAAGTGTTTCTAAGACAGGCACTTGGGGGCAGCAGCGCTTCACTTCCCCTCTGTTTTGTAGCTTTACACAGAGCAAGTGGAGGCATGTCAGAACCCATATTCTGTAAATGTTCTGCTGCACAAGAGCAACAGCTGCAGAGTTCACTGGGAGACCACATTAGATGGGCAGGAGTTGCTCCAACCAAGTGACTTTATTTTAAAATAATCCCACATTTTATGGTTGAACATGTTTATGCATTTAATTTTTTTTTTTAAATGTAGTTTCACAATACTCCACAAGTATAGAAAGTGTATTTATCCACATTAGTGGAATTGCTTGGAGCTGAAGGGACTTTTTCTGCTCTAAATGCCACCCATAGGTCCGTCTGTCAGGCAGAGACGACATGGTCAAGATCACACGATGCGCTTTAATCCACATTTTATTTAGGAATGTAAAAGGCAAATCCTTCTGCTCTAAGAAAAAACATATGTATAATTTTTCAAGAAAAAAAAAGACATAAACTCTTAATGAAAAAATAAATAAAAGGTCTGTTTTCTTTAAGTTTAAAGCGACATGTTCAAATGAAAATGGTACTATATTGTACAGCAGTGTGATGTCATGCCAAATCTGCTCTAGAAATATCTTAACAGTAAAACAATATTAATGTCAGTGTAATATAAAATTCCCCAAACTCTAGTTTGTTAGAAAACACACTTGAAAAGCAAAAATGTTAGTGTGGACCAGTAAACAGCCAATTGAAAATTATTTACAACCATTAAATTGGTCCAAAAAAAAACAACAAAACACCCAAGTGTATAAATATTGCAAACATGTGATCAAGAAACTTCCATGTTCATTCACTGTTGAAAAGTGCAGCCTCTACTGATCAATCTGTAATGTGCAGATTCTCACACAAGTGCACTGTGAAACCCAACAACAGAACAGGAAGTTAGAATTTTAACCTAAACTCACAGAGCAATTCCACCTGCTTATACAGACAGAATTGTCATCTACCTGCAGTTTTAGCAGTGGCAGCGGAGGAAGTGAATGAAGCCGTTCAGTACATGTTGATCATGCTTTCATATATTGAATTGAAACAGCCATGTTGTTCCGCTGGGCACTTCCGTTTTCGCAGAAGTGTTTACTGCACAGGGAATTCTGGTAAGCTTCAGTGTCGAATTGGTGCATTATATACGTCACAGCTAATCGTTAGCGATTGGGTAGAATTTTTGGGCGCGCAATCCATGCACATGGCATCACAGGTTTGAGCGCCTGCCTGTTGAGCTTTGCCGAATATCTTTCCCTCTCTCATAACCCGCTTTTCTGTCAAATAAAGCCCTCCAGAACCAAGAAAATCTTTTGAAACAAACAAATGAAATTTTCACAGTCCATGCCCCCAGGAAGCAATTGTTTCTCAGTAGCTGAGGGCCGCTGTATGAAGTGAAGATTTTCTGCTTCATTTACTACTTAAAAAATCTATTTGTTGTGTCAGACCACCATCGCCTTATTTCAAAGAAAATCACCCACTAGCACGCTATTAGCTTCAGCTAATGTGTGTGTTGATCAGAATTACGCTGACAAACTCAAAATAGGAAGAAAAATTGAGAGAAACTAATGCTATCTATCACCTTAGTATCTCTAATAATTTCTTTCTCTGTTGATGCTGAGAATGGTTCACTCTGCAGGTAACAAGCGCACAGTTTGGTTCATATCCCCCAAGCATCGAGCAGACGTGTGACAGCTCTACAGGTGCCTGCAAAGCGCAGACACAACACACACTTCAGTGAGCGAGCAGACAGTGGAGGAATAATCCCTGCAGGCTGAGCGGCTGAAGGCAGCTCAAGTTGTTTTCCCCCAATTTTCTTTCAGTCTGTCTCCCCCATTTCTCCGTTGCCTGCCAGGAACTCATTTTTAGAGCGTGACACAGACAAACGCCCGGTGTCAGTGGAAGGAACGTCGGTTCATTATCTGCAATTCAATGGATCACGGCAGCCGGAACTGAGAAGTTTTAATCAACTCAAGAAGCGGCAGACAGAAACCTACCGAGAACAAATAAACGAAGGAGCGACAGAGAGTTAATTTATAATTACTCACATCTCCAGCCGATTGCTTCTTACAGGAAGACGATTAAAGTCATGTACTGACAGATACTGGCTGGAAATGCTCTTTGCTTCAGTCATTCACACCAGAGACATGAAACTGGAAGTCTGAAATGAGTCCAAGCCTATTGTCTGTCTAGTTTGGTGAAGAATCTTTTGGTGTAAATCAAATAAAACCAACAATACTGTCCCACAAATGCCTCTGCAAATGCCAAAAGCAAACAGCGGGTCCAGATGTTTAAATCATGAAGCATCCCTTTTGTGTAAAATAATAAAATGGATGGACATCATTCTATAAATACAACAGATCAGCATGTCCCTCCAGCCAAATGACACACATAATTGTAAAGTTTTTAAGCAAATATACAGAACACTGTGCCAGCATAAAATACAGCACATCAGTTCTAACTTTGCTTATTGCTTTTTTTTTTCTTTTCAATTAAATATTAGTAGTTACTTGAAAGCCTACGCAGGTACAAGTAGAAAATGCAAAAACCATTAAGCATGGTGGTGGTTGCATCATTATGAGGGGCTAATTTGCTGCTGCACATGAAAATGTCATTTAAAATTGTATTGAGACAAAGACTGGACAAAGTCAAAGTACAGAGACATCAAACTGATGAGACAATGATACAAACACACATACGGTAAGTCAACAGTTCTGAAATGATGGATAATTTCTCCTCATAACTGTCTATGTAATTACTGAAAATATAAGACAGCTGTTGTTCCTAAAGAAAGATATTAAAAATACATACAACTTCTATAAATGTGTTAAAAAAATGGATTCAGCTTATATTTAAATGTGAAAATAAAATTAATGTGAAATTACATATTTTCTGGCTGAAGACAGAATTATCAATCCTGTAAATTACAGTTGACCCAAATATAATTACATGCATTTACATTAAAGAAACAGCAGTACTAAGTTATGGGATCCAGCAGATTGGGTAAACTTATTTTCTGTCTGGGGTTTGCAAAAAGTCAAGATTTTAATTTCCATTTCTTAAAGTAAAAAATATAAAATCTTATATAGAAAAGTGTCTAATATTTTTAATAGGTGAAGAATTATTTGAAGAAGTTACTGAAGACAAAACAAAATGAAAGCATAAATGTTCAAAAATGTTACCAAATATGCATGCAACATGCAAAAAATATGGAATAATACTCCAAGACACAAGCAATCAGAGCTGGGAAACCAAAGAGAATATAAGCAGCCCCAAGAAAACAAAAAAACCGACAGTTGGAGGAAATCTGAACAATACTGTGCTGCTCCAACACATCCGTATGAATCTAAAATCATTTCAGCAACCCAGTAGCTCTCAATACAAGGCATGCGGTTACAGGGGGAGTTAGACAATGCTTCATTTTCACGATCTGAAGTTTGTCTGTATCCTCAAAAAATTCTGAGATGCCGATGACGGCGTATTGTGAAGAAAATGACCTGTACAACAGACAGAAATCTATTCGAAGCAAAAGTAAAAGAGACAGATGGCACAGCAGACGAGCTCAACAAATACATTTCAAATCCTTCTGCCTCAATTTTAAACTCCACCTGTGGCAACGACACAACGCTCACTCCTTAGGCATTTGTTTTCGTCTTGAAATAAGACCAATCACTATCATAGCTGCTCACTATGGCGGGAAATCAACTTCCAGTGCTGGAACAGACCAGAGTCCACCGTAATGTGTGAGAGTGGTCTGAGTTGATTGAGTAGGGATAAAGCCAAAAGGGAGAAAAATAATAAATTAAATAATTTAAAAAAAAGGGCAGAGCAAATACAAACTGGTCTCAACACAAAAAGATGACAGCACAACTGTTTTTTCTTAACCCTCTGATGCGTGAGTGACTGACTATACAGTCTTCCGTGACTGGGTCGTTTTTGACCCAGGTTACAATCAATGTGCTTTAATGCTACTTTTGTCATTTTGATTCAAAATAATGTTTTGTAATACATTCTACTGTGTTTTACTTCACACAAGAATTATTTCATGTTTCATTTTTCCCTTTTTTAAATGTTTTTAGAACACTTTGTAGAACATTTTTAAAACAAAATGACAACAGTGATGATGAAATGTCAGTAATGGACAATGTCAACATCCATTATGTGTGTGTGCGTGTGTGTGTGTGGGCATGCGAAAGAGCATGTTTCTTGAAACTACCTAGCTAACCAAGCAAGCTAACATTACTGTCTGTATTCTATTATACTATATGTGTCACGCATGTGGGTGTATGCATGTGTGTGCATCCATCCATTCATCTATCTATCTGTCTTCCATGTATCCGGGGTCAGGTCATGTGGTTAGCAGTCTAAGTAGGGAGGCCCAGACTTCTCTCTCCCTAGCCACTTGTTCCAGCTCCTCTTTGGGAATTCCAAGGCGTTCCCAGGCCAGTTGAGAAACAAAGTCCCTCCAGCGTGTCCTGGGCCTTCCTGCTCTCGGTGGGTCGTGCCCGGAACACCTCACCAGAGAGGCGTCCAGGAGGCATCCTGACCAGATGCCCGAGCCACCTCAACTGGCTCCTCTCGATGTGAAGGAGCAGCGGCTCTACTCTCCTGGATGATTGAGCTTCTCTCTCTAAGGGAGAGCACAAACACCCTTAGAGAGGGTGTTTGTGCTCTCTAAAAACCAATTTTGTGCTCCGAAAACTAATTTCGGCCGCTTGTATCCGTGACCTTGTTCTTTCAGACATGACTGAAAGCTCACGACCATAGATGAGGGTAGGAACTTAAATCAACCGATAAATCAAGAGCTTCGCTTTTTAACTTAGCTCTCTCTTCACCATGACAGACCGGTACAGCGCCTGCTTCACTGCAGACACTAAGCCAATCCGCCTGTCCATCTCCTGCTCCATGTTTCCCTCATTGGTGAGCAAGATCCTGATATACCTGAACTCCTCCACATTTGTGAGGTAAAAAATCAAAATAATTATTTGTAAAAGATCTTGCTGTGTAAAATAGCAAGATCAGGGGTAACACTTAGGACTCAGTATGTATGGTTCACAAAAAATGTTTTCCTGACAGTCAGTTGGTAAGAAACAAAGTTTCCCATTAAATTCCACAGGAAATGAATGCGGAAAAATGGGATAGTAATATAAAACATGATATTTCTTAAAATGTATGAAAGGCAAATTAAAAATTTTTATTGCATGATATCAGTAACATTTTGTTGAGGAATACCTGGAATATGAAGCAATGAAATCTTTTCATTACAAAGATATTGCAAAAAGATGACCTCACCGGGTCAAAAAGGACCCACTTACGCAACAGAGGGTTAATAGGAGACAAAGGGATGAATCAAAAAAGAAGAATGAAACTACAAAAACCAAACTACGAACATAAACTGAGTCATTTGGATCCACAACACTAAGAAATTGTATTACTATGACAATAACGAGAAGCAGTAGCAATGCTTATAGAATTAGACAAAAAAAAAAATTATTAAGCATAAAGTAAAAAATATTTAACCAATAAAAGGAATCTGCCAAATTATAAGTTGATAATATTCAAATTAAGCCTGAATTTATTTACAATATATATGCAAGAAATAGTTTTTGCTGACAAGGAGATTCTAAATGAATTTGAGATTGTTTAAGTAAATACAGCACAGTCCAGCAGATACAGTAAGGGGTTTAATATGAAAATTGGCAAAATTAGACAATCATATAAACTGTGGCCACCAGATGACAGCAAAGTGCTTTCAATACGACAATTAAGTGTTTTGAATATAGATTACCACCCGTTGTTGATTAGCTGTGTGGTCGTTTGAGGCGAATTCAACGGAATAATCTGAGGGTTTAAACATACACACTGTAGTTAGGTCTTATCTCCAATAAACGCTAAAGATGAAGGCTCTCAAATAGAACAAGAATGAAAATTAAAAAGAAAAAAATGAAACATGCAAACACCTACGTGCACAAACACAGGAATCGAGGCTGATCAGACACCAAAAATATATATATATTTTTCCAGTTATTGCATGAAACTTGTATGCACATTTAAAAATCCAGGTTTTTTTGGCAGTAAATTCAGTATAACTGACCAGCCAATTTGATGCTTACAGGGTTCCAAACAGGAAGTATAAATTCTTTCATGCTGTTGTAGTGGCTTGCAAAAAATATTTCTGCTCTGACCATCCACAAACCTCAATGTACTGATGTCACCTTTCAATAGGATAAAAGCTCTAAACATTCAGCCAGAGATACAGTGGCGTATTAGTCTGTAAAAGTGGCCTAGTCAAAGTCCAGACTTAGATCTTATATATAAAGAATGGACACAAACTGAATAAACATAAATTTCAATCAATATACAAAGCTGGTAGAGAGACCAGCATTAACACAGTGAAAAATGGTTTCACAATGTAATGACTCAAAGGGACTAAATGAAAATGCACACCACACTTTCGGTTTTGTTATTTTAGAAAGCCATTTATCCTAATGAAATCCACTGAAGTTAGGAATTTCATGGTTTAAAAAAAAACTGGAAAACATTCCAAGGGTAGGACAACTTTTGCAAGGCGCTTTGTCTTCTTACATTACTGCTCCGTAACAAATACTAAGAGTTTATATTCAAAGAAATGCACAGTTTGTTTTGTAACCAGGAGATTCTCCATTTCAAATATTAGAATTACCAGCTGTTATTTGTCATGCAGTTACAGTAAACCATTTATTCATTTAAAATTTTGCCACAACTTATGCTGAACTGAGAATCAATATTTAAAACAAAAACAGTTTGGTGCTCTAATCTTTATAAAAGGAGTTCTACAGCAGTTGTTTTCAACGTGGGTTTTATTAATTTTTGATGATCTGGAGGGGAATGATGTGTGACCTGGTTCAGTTTTGGTGTAAATGTTATTTTCTAGGTCATTATTTGTATTTACTGGACCAAAATGACCCTCATTACAATTTAAACACCTTATAAGAATACCTGAATCTCAGCATTCTGATCTCCCGTTATTTCTGTGTGGACATAAACGACACGTCGATCTGACCTGCAGTGACAAACACGTCTGGGTTTGCTTTAGCTCGTGCCATCGTTGTTGGTTTTCACAGTGTGTGAGCATTACTGCCATGGCAATACAAGTGATATTGTTCTCAGAGATATAAAATTCTGAAATTTATAAGCAAAATGCAAAGACATAAAAAATAGAGATAGAAAAAATGAGAAAGCTGTAACCATGTGTATAAACCAGTGCCGGTTTAGAATGGCTGAAGACTTCAAATAAAAACCTTATACATTCATCCTTTGACAGTAGTTGGAGCCTTGGTTATTGCCTTTTTTTTTTTTTTTTAAGTCAGTGCACTTAAACGTTAATGTTCAAACTGTGATTAAAAAACAAACCTGCTCTCATTATACAAGCTTTCTGTATACTGGCTTTACAATATTACCAAAAACTAACTGAAATCATTTTTACAAGGAATACATAAAAAAAAAGTATTATACCCAGATTAAACCAGCTATTGACATACACTGTTCAACAAAGGTTATGTGTTTCCTGTTTCATATTACATACACCAAGGTTACTGCGCTTTCAAATGCTTTGGGAAAGTCCAGACTGTAAGCCTCTGATTATAAAGCAGCACCTCAAACACACTGCTTCTAACAAAGTAAAAAAAAAAAATCTGCCAACATATCAGAAGAAGCTCTACTCGCCTGGATCATCCTTGGTTACAGTTTCCGGACGAATGAAGGTGCCACATTAATCTGTTCAAACAATTACACGCAACTATAAACACCCTAAAACGTCCAGCCGTCACTGTTCAGGAAGGAGACGGCTTGCAGTGTTTTGGTCTCACTGCAGACCAAAAGCAGAAGAGCCTGTGGCGATGCCGGCTCCAGCTGGCAAACGTGTCATTATACACAATGAGACATGTTTTCTACCAACATGGACTGAAAGGCCATCCAGCAAAGAGGAAGCCATTATTTCAGAAGCGACATATAAAGAAAGATTAACATTGCTGATTTAGTCCAAATAAATGTCTGAGAAAAAAGTTTATGTATTTTTTTTTGTACAGTGTATGTAAATATCTGGTTTCAACTGTGCAAAAAAAAAATAATCTAGATTTCATTCATCCTACAACTTTAAATACAGAAAAACGCTTACAAATTATCTTAATCACATAAAAAAATAATCTGGCTGACTCTACTGCTACTAAACAGGTCAAATAAATTAAGAGGAAAATTTTGCACATTGTTGTTTAACTTACAGTTCTGACCACAAACTTACATTCGATCACTGTTAGTAAGACAGAGAAGTTCCTTCCGGTTGGCGCCAACTTACGGCAAGCTGGATGTGCCATCCTGATCCTGCTGATTTAGACACAATGCTTTAATTTTATCAACATGTTTCTTCTGACCAAAAGTATGTTTAATGTTTGGAGCGACCCAGTCCAGATTTCAAACTGATAGCAAGTTTGTAAAGGGAGATAAAGATTAGGGTGACGGCAAGGAGTTTCCTGCAGAATATAAATACCAGTGGAAATGTTCAATTCAGGAATAAACATTTTTATCAAATGAAAATAACTGAATCTAAGTCACCCAGGAATATGATTTTTTAAAAAAAAAAAACCAAACAAACAAACAGTTCAAGTAAATCATTAAAACCCACAAATAAACATGACTTTCATGCTGATGAGTGTACCAGAACTGTATGTTCATTGTGCAAATCCAATTAAACTGCTAAATGTCAACGCTAATTCAATCGCTCAATGGAACTGCTGAATTATTTTTCTACAAATAAAACAAATATATTTTAAGGTGGGGATGGGGAGCCTCCTGGGGCCATTTTATTACTTTCAACCATTAATATTTTAACAGTTCCCATGCAGAATCCTCAGCCATGTTTTTTCTTAGCTGTGCAGTGATTCTGCATTGAATCATTTCTACAGTCTCAAAGCTTTATGAAAGTGGCGGCTGAATATGAAATTAAAGCTCCTGTTACAGATTCAACAAAACTTTCAGGAAAACAAAAAGGAGAGAAAATGATTTACAACAAAAACAGCAGAGGAGGAAAACTGCACCCGAATATTTGGCTTAAACAGTACAAAACAAACCAAATAACTACGTTAAAGTCTCATCAGGACTTATTGTTAATACGATACTCAAACTGCCTCGGAATATTATATTACAAATATATAAGTGTATATTGTAGATCGACAAAACAAATCTGACGCTGAATATTTTTTTCTGTTGTACACCACACTCAAAAATGAGCATCAAAACGCCCTTTATTTTATGTGTTATTGTTTGTTATGCATGGCTTTATATATTCTATACTACACTGCGATATTTACACAGCAGTTAATTTAGTTATTCCCTCAATCTACATCTGAAAAGTCCAACTATTGAGGAACTCCATTTAATTCACCAAAATTAAGGGATTTGATTGGTCTAGACCCTTTTTTTCCTGATGTTCTCCCAAAACTTGGGATAGAAATGGCTGACGCTTCCTACAGATAACAGCAAAGCAACACACAAAACACACATACACACCCTCAGGTAGGTTTAGAGAAAGAGTCCTGGGTAATAAAAGGCAGTGAAGCTAGAAGAAACGGATGTCAGTCTGACTGACGAATCAAATTTGAGAGTTTTTTTTTTTTAAGAAGACGTGGAAAGGACCAAATGGGGGGCAGGGGGGCAGTTTCAGCATCCAGACAGGTCAGCTGCCTGCAAATACAAAAGCAGCTTCTACACACACATATAATATACTTTAGTTTAGATTATGTTTGAAAAAAAAAAAAAAGATGTACAGGATAATATTAGTTAGGAGCAGTGACATAGAAACTGACATTTAAGATAAATAGTTAAGGCTTGAACAAGACAAAAGCAATACTGTACTAAAGTTTCAAAATCAAAGAGCACTATGGCTTGTTTTCACTCCGGCCATCTGCAACCCTGACTCAACCCAACCTGACACCTACTGCAGAGACGCACAATGGGAGCCACAGAAAAGGCCACTAGAGGGAGCCGTGACATCCAGCTGGTTGTGTCTCCCTCCTGAAGCTGTGGGCTTTAAGGTCATTTGGTTCACTCTACAGCCTCTTCCTCTTGAAGTAGTCGGCATACTGCCCCCCCAGGCCCTGGGAGTGCTGCCCGATGTACGCGCCCTCCGTTGGCGGCGCCTCCTGCACCGCTAGCTGAGGGTAGTCCCTCTTAATGCCACGGGTCTGGTTCTGATGAGACAGAAAACGACAGGCGGTAAGGATGGGAAAACGTTTAATCCATGGATGGATCAGAATGTTTTGTTTCAAAGCCGTTTAAAAAAAAATAAGTTATTCGGCCAAAGGTCATTTTAACCCAGAATGTTTGCTTGAATAAGCCTGTAGCAGTTAAAATGACCTTAATCATTTCTATTCTGGTGATTAATGATTTTTGAAGGGCAATTTTGTTTACAAAGAAATGCTAATTACATTTATTTATTTTCGGATGTGTGTGAGGTTTTTATTTCCATTTTATCTATTGTTTATGATTATTGTGTTTTATTTTGAATAAACACTAAATGTAGTGTTAGTGTTGTAGTTCCTGTGTAGAGTGTTCTTTAAAAATTTAAGTTTATTGGTCTTTGAGAGGGAAAACTTTTATTATTATGCCATTATTCATGTATTACTTGAAATTGGTCTCAAAGAAACAACATTATAATTTATTGAAATAATTTCTGGGACAATTTATCATCCAGTGAAATTTGTTATTGTGATGGGCCTAGGTTTGAAGTGGAACAACTTCAACCACAGCGGAAAACAAGCTCTACGCATAGTGAATGTAAAGAAAGTCCACAGGAACTCATCCACTTTAACAGAAATGGATGCTAACTACAAACAAGTTAGTTTGATTTGGAAACATGTGGCATCATCAAATTCCCTAACATCAGCAACATCCAGTATTAGCAATGTCCCAATCAGTCACACTCTAATACTTCATTACAATCAAAGCTATCATGTGCTCAAACACTCGGACGCTTCAAAGTGAAGAAATAATCAGGACTGTGCTCCATTCAACTCAAAAAGATCTTTCAGACGTTTCAGTGTCGAGTTTTCTCTACTGCAACAGAAAACAAATCCCAACACGAGTTTCTGTTGCTGAAGGTATCTGACTCAACACAGCTACAACATTCAGAAAACACACATCTCATTGTAAACATAATGACACTGTTTTGATACGACTTGTTGATAATTAACTTCTGATATATTTTTGTGCTGTTCCAGTTAATCTTCAGAGGACAAACTTCATCAATCCATCCTAAATGAATTATATCCACTTATGATTAATTTAGAGACTGACCTGCATGCGGTCTAATGCAGGTAAGATACTAACTATTCTCAATGCTGTTAAAGAGAAATACTGAGTGGAAAGTGAAAAAAGGAAGCAGCTCTTGAACAGATTCAGCACTGCGTCGCTGCAGAGCGAGGGGGCCACAGAGGCAGTTTGCACAAACAAACGTAAATCTCACTGAAGGCGAGACCCGGCAAGGAAGTCTGGAACTGTTTGGTTTACGTCGTCAGTGTTCCTTTCCGTGAACCTCCTGTAGATTATACAGCCTTAAACTTCTTCAACAAAAACAAGAGAAAAGAGAAAGCCAAGCAAGTTGCACTGATGTTTTACCTCTACGGTATCATTATATTCGGAATTACATATTTAATAGGAGGGTGTATGGAGGAATAGTTGTTAGCACAATCACTTTGAAGGACTGGCTTGGTACAGAAAGTGTACCAACCTTTCTGTAACAACCCTGTGAGGTAATTCAGGGTTCCGACATTTTTCTACAAATCTTTTTTGACTTACATTTCCACAGTTCCCAGTTCTTTACACACGTTTAAATGATTAATAATTAAAGTTAAATGTAGATCTATACCAGATATTTCCACAGAGTGCAAACTTAAATATCTTGAAAATACCAGAAACAGGAAAGAAGGAAGACAGGGAGAAAGACAGACACAAGGACAGAAGGAACAGCACAATGAAGAGATTAAGGAAGGACAGAAGGACAGAAGGGAGGTAAGACATACCTCCCTAAATACAAGAAAAAATTAATGGAGTAAATAAGGAAAGATGGAAAAACAGAAGGCAGGAAGAAGAGAGGGAATGTGACAAGAACAGAACAATGGAAAGAGGAACAACTAGGAAACAATAGACAAGAAGAAAGAAAGAAATGAACCAAGGAAGGGCACAAGAAAAGAAGGGAAAATGAAAGACATGAGAAAGGAAGGGATGAGACAAGTCAGGGGGAAACAAGGAAGGATGCTAGGAAAGGAAAGGGGTGACAAAGGGAAGACAGGAAAAAGAAGGACACAAGGACAGAATATAGTAGAGGATGTTTGAAATAATATTTTCAATCCTCTTATTTTGTTTTTTTCACACTTTGCTAAGACTAGAATTCAAATGCCAAACATATTAGGCTGTGTAGGCACCGTGTTAATTGGTTCTGGGTTTTTTTAATGTACAAAATAAAGAACAAGGCTGTACTAATGTCTCAATGTTAATTCCCAAAGCACTAAATTTATACGAGTAGAACATTTGTTTGGTTTTCAGTATTTATGTAGCTTTTATTGACTAAAACATATTACCATTTAAGGATTCTGGTCAATGCAATTGTTCCCTGAAATTTCAATTCAAAGCTTAGAAGGGAATTCACCTTTTATGGCTCTTTAGCTTCAGTAAAGGTACGACATCTGATCTGTAATATGTTAGTGAAAAACCCCTCAGAAACACTTTGTAAAACATTTTGCTTTGAACATTTCAAGAAATAGAGAGGAAATGACATCCAACAATTTAAAATAATCATGAACCTGAATGTATTCAGTTTTTCTTTTCCACATTAAGTGTGGTGATTGAGAACATGTTAACATTAATAAACCTGCCATTTAAGCTTGAAATAGAATGAAATTCTGTTTTTATTGTAATGCAACCTTTTACTTTCATTAAGTCTTTATAAAGCTAACAGTCTCCTAAATGCATAAAATACAAAGATGTTTGAACCAAATATTGGAACTTAAATTTACAATGGTGCTGATAATGAGTGAGTTACAGACAGAAACTGTCAGACAGAAAATCATACAGTAAAAAACCTAACCTGCTGATTAACGTTGTGCATGAAATTCTAAGGGACTTACCTGCAATACGAAATACTGAGATTTTCTTTTTTAAGCTGATGAAAATATTATATCATTACCTTTTTTCCCTCTGAGCTTCACTTAGAAAAGTATGAAAGTACAAATGGCCAACAGCTTGATGCTTTTATGTAATCTCTACTCACATAATAGTATGTGTTCCAGTCGGTGGCTGCAGTGTGTGCATGTGTGACGGAGCTGGGTGTAGCTGCAGGTGGGTGTGGAGCTCCGAGGAAGCCGGGCATTAAAGGCAGGGTGCTGTAGGCTGGGAGCACGGCGGCGGCAGGTAGGACTGCGGGAGGAGGCGCTGGACCGTTACTGACTGCATGCAGTGGGACCCCCAAAGGCTTACACACTTCCACTTCCTGCAACACACATACCGATGCAAAAAAAGATCAGTCAACAAGCTGCAAGGATGAAACCACCCCCTGAAATTATACACTTATAATTTGCATCTCATGATTTTGCCAGCTGTTAACTTTTCTGCCCTCTAGTGGTTGTTAAAGGCCATACTCGATATTTATCACATTTCTTTACGACACTCACGAAACTCGTATAAAATATTCCCGCGAACATAAATTGAGTTCATTATCAAAGCTTCAGCTGCTGAACACCACACATGCATGGATGAATAAATCTGAATGCAAACCCTTCAGAAGACCATATGAATTTATACAGACTCATTCTGCACACTAAAATTTAATAAATGATTCTCATTACTCATGTTCTCACAGCATTACTGAAGACAACCATACACACACACAAGGTAGATAAGTTTGTATCAGGTGCTGGGTGCAGAGTGATGCTTTTCTCCAATTTACTTACACCCTTAAAGAAGACATCAGTGTCACCCAATCTGAACAATCATGCAAATAGTATTTATGCCAGAGAAGGAATCCGAGGGATATGACACAGTTTACTTTGGAGAGAAGCAAAACCTCATGGAGAACTTTCTTTTTATGCAGATGCTCCATACTGGAAGCAGTCTGCAACCAATTTTAATAATGAGCTGAACCAGTGTAAATGAAGAGAATATGAGTTGTTGGGTGCAGCTTGGTCAGACTATGTACCTTGCTGACGAAGGCCTGGTTGGTTGTTGCAGGCTGGGAGTAGTACTGAGTGACAGCCTGCATGTAGGTAGTGTAATCCCCGTAGGTGGAGGCGGCAGGAACCTGGAACGCAATCAGCTTACAGTCACAGAAATTACTATCGCTTTACAAGTTGATCCTAATTAATAAACAAAATCTCTAAGAACAGCTTGGGAAGCCCTTTAAATTTGTATTTTTTTACTATAAACAGTGTTTTGCAAAGGATTTTATATCCTCTAAACACGTTTATTTTATTTTTTTACGCAACCATAAACTTCAATGCTTTTTTTTTATTACAAAATATAATCCAACCTTCTAACATCTTTTCCTCCTGTGAGGCGCTTAATCTCAGTATAAATCCAGATGTGAAGGCTTTATATGTTTGTCAGAGAACATTAGTGAACAAAAAGCATCATAAAGACCAAGGAACACATCAGGTAGGATTTTAGAGGTTTTGGGAAGGAATAAATCCAAAGATGCTGAGTTTCACAACTCAGATGGGAGAATCTGTTGATCAGGGAACTATTCAGTTATGACAAAACAGTCAAAACTGCCTAAATACATGACATGCTAAGTTATTCTCCATGGATATGTGGACAAACCTAGGTTTTCTAACACTATTTTATTCCATTCTTAAAAGTCAGAGGCACAATATTCTCAGTCAGGCTGAATTTGCTCTTTGAGATTAATTCATGTTAGCCAGGGTCTCTGCAGATTTCACCACCTCAAATTTAAGGGATTTTAAGACCATTATGAATTAAATTTAAGACCTGTATCCCAAGAGAGATGTACAAAAGAAAGTTTCATGTTGTATATTTTAGTAGTGCCAGACAACAACATTTTGTGGGTTGGCAACAGAATTGAGCCAGTGGGAAAGATGAGCATTGTACAGCCAACCACAGATACATTTACACTTACCCACAATAGATGCAAAAAACTAGCAAGTTAGCTAGCAATAGTATATAGCAGCTAGTTAGCGGTAGTCTCAACTATCTCAAGTTACAGAATAGAGTGAAGATGTCTGTGTGGGACTCAAATGTTTGCCTGAAAGAAAAGTCCCTCAAGAAAAAGAAACTACATAGAAAATTCTACCATAACATTTAAGACCTGTGAATAACACATTTAAAGTCAACTTAAATTTTTCTAACAAATTTAAAACATTTTAAGGCCTTATATTGTGGAAGTAAGACTCATCAAGGATGCATTTACATCCTGTTACCTGTGTGTGCTCCTTGCTGTAGTCTGCAGCCGTGCCGTCCTGTGGGGCAGTGGTGCTATAGGTGTGTGCCTGCGCTGCCTGGTAGTGCTGGTACCACTGGTGCATGGCCTCCTAAAGTACAGATCAGCCAGAATCAGGAGAAAAATGTCAGAGAGATGTTTGCTCTGATTGGCTTACTAGTTTTCATGCATCCTACTCCTCACCTCAAGCTCCCTTCGTTGTCACTCATTAAGCATCGTTCCTACAGACAGCTCTGTCCCGTTCCCCCCCTCCTTTGTCTCATCTTTCCAGACAAATTAAGCCGACTGTTTTATTGGTTATCTAATCATGACTCATTTGTTTGGATGAGTAGATTGTAATTAACATTTAGAAAAGGGGCTTTCTTCTCGCCGCTAAATATCAGATATGTCATTTACTGCTGGAGGAGGCATGACGACAAGTGGAGAAGGAGAAACGGAGTGACAGGGGAGAAAGAGAAAAGAATGGACGGGCGGAACAGACAAACAGCCCGTAGGAGGGCTTCACAACTTATTTTGAGAGGAGGGCTGAGAAACGAGGGGAGCAGGGGACAGATGGAGACACACGCTGCCAAATCCACTCTCTCATCTCTTCTCCCAGAAACCCACAGTTAAATCTCCCCATCACCTATGCAATTCAGGTGCTAACTGTGACCCAGCAGAGCAACAGATATCCACGTATTAGCATATTTGTTTTGCAGTACCTGCGTGTAGGCTTGGTTGTACTGGGTGAAGTCGGAGGAGGTGTCGGAGCTGTACGGGGCGGGGGTTGTAACCGCCGCGCTGTGGGAGAATGAGGCAGCGCCCTGTGAGGCCACAGGAGCCACTGGGGCTCCGTAGACCCCGGTGCCCGGCTGTCCTCCCTGGGGCTTGTTAGCCACAGAGTCTGATGGGAGACAAACAGGAGGTGCAGCGTGTGAATTCAGATGTACAGAGGGCTGGTAAAGGTGGTGTGCTGCTTGACTTTCTCCACATTTTATCACGTCAGAGCCACAATCCCCTTCTGGGAACAAACCAATACAAAGTCGAATATAAGATCATGTAAAAAACACATTTTTATTTTTATTTACTAGAAATAAAAATCCAACATGTGCAGTGTGTGTATTTAACCTTCTTGAGTCGATATTTGAAAGAGTTTTTGTTCCATTCCAGATGTTAAGTCATTTACCAGCTCTGAACATCCACAGATTAAAATCATTTGCCTATTTTTTTAATAATTGCTCAAGCTCAGTCAGATCAGATGGAGTTTGTTGATAAACATCAGGTTCTCCCACATATTTACAATTATACTAAGTCTGGACTTTGATAGGTCAATGAAACACATGAATATTCTGTAATCTCAACCATTTCTTTAAATGTGACCAACATTGTTGACTAGCTTGTTTTAAGATCCACCGGCTGATTACCTAGTTAGAATTTAATTCAAGTTGAAGAAATATATATCATTTATTGCATTTTTTGTGTTTGCCTTTTTTAAGACTACTTGGTGTTTAAATTTCTTATCAACTTTCAATAGGTTTTACTGCAAAAACCCAGTGGGCCGTTGGTGGACTGCCCTAGCGCCCCTACCATGTTTTCAGGGGGAAACCCTAAGTGTGTTATGACATTTAACACCCATGGATAATTTTTCATTTCACGCTAAAAAATGTTGAGTGTTTTTTTCCCCCATGTTGTACATTCTGCTGCTGGAAGTGATTGCTGCTGTCCACAAGTTTGTTTTCCTCTAACAATGTCCAGGTGGGTGGAACTTGTCAAAGTAACTTCCACATGAGTGGCAGGTCCCACAGTTACTCAGCAGAACATTTCATGGCCTCCACCTGTCAGAGGATTTGATGTTGCAGCTGACCGGAGAATAGAAGCTGAACACACACAGATGATCCAGGCTCAGACTGGTGTTTTTTTTTTCCCAGAGCCTCCAACCAGAGCAGAGCTACATGGAAAAGGCATGTTGAGCCATAAATGTTTACACAGTACTGAATGTACATCCACCCCAGGGAAATGAATGATGCTGCAAGAGAGATTCAAAATGTGACTCTATGCTGACTTCTGCTGCCTTCCACATATAAATAAGCAACCTAGCAGATTTATAACCTCACAAATATTATATTGTTTGGATATAAAATCTAGCATATTTAATCCAAGTGGAGTTTTGGTAATAAAGGTGGACCATCCACTATAGTCTTACAGCTTACACAATAAAAGACAGAACCTAATCTAGCTATTTTCCCCATGTGCACGTTTTCGCACTCACTTTGCAGAACAACTCCCGGCATCACGCTGGCCAAGTTCAGGTAAGGATTGGAGGGCAGTCTCACTTCTTTAGGAGGATCGCCCAATAAAGAATTCTGACCACAGTTTACCTGATGAGAGAAAGACACTTTAACCACACAGTGCTCCTTCCAATTCATAATAATGTTTTATTTTGCATTGATTTGTCACATTGCATACATTGACATTTGTGTACCATACCAAAATGTTTGAAAGTTCAAGAGGTATGAAAACCTTTATTTATATATTTATGACACAATAACAAGGTTTTATAGCTGGACTTTGTGAAAAGTGCCTGTACACTGACTTGGAAGGAATCAGGCTAAAGTATTCTAAAAGTGCTGTGGTTAAACGAGGCGCAATCAAAGCGCAAGCAAGTTGGCGCAGGTGAAGACTGCAAGCGATGTCAGAGAAGGAAAGACAACCAGGAAGGCAGAGAGGCAAACTGAAGGTCTTAAAATGTCAGAAGATTACCAGGTTCAGTGTTGAGAAATATAGGCATTCCAACATTTGCTGACATCACTGTTGCTAATGATGTCAGCAAAATGTGAAGGTGTTACGATTTTAAATTTCATGTGAAAGAAAACGGCTATTCAAAAAACCGAGGGTGACAAAAAGCATATAGGTTTATAAAATCAACAGTACCAGCCTTATTTATTGGCAGTCAAGAGGCAATGGAACAGCCTGTATTTAGATAAATAAAATACATATCATGTAGTAATCTTTAAAAGAGCCTGTTTTTATGTCCAAGTGTTAAAGTATTATGTATTATGTTACATGAACATTGCATTTTATTGTTCAGTTGCCATGTTTGCTGTTGCCAGAAGAAAATAAAACATATATTATATATATATATATATATAGTTTATGACTAATATGGTTGCAAAGTTGTATCAGCCAATAGTTACGCTTGTTTTTCAGGAAATAAATTGCCAAAACCTGAATGACAGTAAATTATTTGTTACCAGCAGTTACAGTTGGTTCTTATTAGAGCTGAAACAATTAATCGGAATAATTGTAATGAACTGATTATCAGAGTAATTGCCAACTAATGTAGTAATTGATAAATCATTAGCTGGCAAATACAGACTAAAAAAAGGCCCTTTTGCTGAAAGAACACAGTGAGACCAGTAACAACCTTTGTAAAAATGTCCTAAACTCAAGTGGCATAGATTTATCATTTGCAATAATTTATAGCAAATGATCATCCATTAAAAAAAAAAAAGTCATTATCTAGGACTGCTGTTATTGCATTTTAGGCCAAATATATAATTTTCTTGTTTGCTTATTTGCATCTTTTAATGTAATTCTAACACTGCATTAGAAAAAGTTTTAGTGGTTAAATGAAAATCTGCAGAATCAATTAATCAATAATAATCTATAGATTAATCTACTATTAAGATAATCACCGGTTCCAGGTCTGATTCATATTAAAATAAAGAAGAAGCGTGGTGTAATCCGGTAAAACAAAACTCTTCAAAGACTAGAAGAGTGTGATCTTGGCTGATCTTGCATGCAGAAGGAAGAAGCTATGGAACAGGGTGGCGTCATTACACCTTGCTATGCTCACCATGTTAGTCAGGCTGTTACCATCTGAGCTGTTGTGCTGGCATAATGTTGTATACCCTCCTCCAGGGGGCTTAGGTGGAGGCGGGCCAAGACCTGAGTTACTTATACCCAAAGAGAACGTCTGCCCCTGTGGCTGGGCGCTCCCCATCGTCCCAGGAGGAGCCGGCTGCCTTTCGCAGGAGGTGGGACAGGAAGAGGAGGAAGCAGAAGGGGTTGTTGACACAGAATGGGAGATGTTTTGGTCTCCCCCGCCTGCTCCTGCTCCTCGACCCTGAAGGTATGGCATCACACCTGCTGCCGACACAACTACTGTAGAGTTGTGGGTAGAATTTGGCACAGACTCCTGGAGCAACTCTACAATGAAAAAGATGGGAAAACATATGAGATAAAAAAAAAAAGGCAAAGGAAATGAATGAGAGGGAAAGGGAAGATAAGAAAGGAGAAAGATAGCGCGAAGAAATAAAGTAGAGGAAATTAAGCAAAGTAAGGTGGGAGAAGGATGCCAGACTCTATAAGAAACAGCTTTTACTGATGACCATCAATGTCTGTCTCCTCTGGAAGAAAAAACTGTCTTGGTGAAACCTGAGATTCCAGCCCGACTGTCTCTGTAGAGCTGACTGTAATATTTTACAATGGGCTTCCTGCTCATCCTTCATCACTTATCATGCTCATCTACAGCTCAGCACTTAGCCGCACACTCCCAATATCTCTTTTGCTCACTCCAGGGTTTAATAACAAAAAGATGTACGTACACATACAAACAAAAGACACACACATACAACACTAAAGGTGAACACACACAGTCATAAATATTACAGATCTAATAACGCTGTGACAAATAACCTCTGCAGCACAATGACAGAACTGGCTCTAACGAGCCTTAAGGCTAACATTCCAAACTAGGACTGAGTATGGCTTTACTTCACAAGCAAAACACACACAGGAGGACAGACCCACAAATACATTAGTACACGCAAATGTCTGCTTTGTCTCTGTGCATTATATGAGATATCATTTCCATTTAAAGCAACAACACCTCGTCTCTGCTGGGGATTTAAATTAAAAATGCACCGCTGCTTCCTGGGGATGTTTTGTACAGTAATGTACAGCTGTGAGATATTCGGCACTGACAACCCAAACGCTTACAGTTTGTGTCAGCGAGTTCACATATCTGCGATGATCTTCCAGTATGAAGATATCCCTACCTTTGGGCACTAGACGTCTAAGAATAGTTTGCTGAGCATGAACACAAGTTTGTTTAAAATCCTCCTCTTTAAGAATCTTCTCGGTGACCTAACCTTAACTTGACACTTTAGAATAGAGAACATTATTGACTAAAGGCAACTTCGAATTCCTCCAGAAAATTTTCTCTCTCAGAGGTTAGATTTACCCTGACTGTTTTTATTTTTCTTCATTTTGTGGGTGTGTGCCACAAAATGTAAGCTAGCTAGCTATGTAGACAAGCTATCAGACTAGCTAGCTAGCTGGTTCTATCTAACTTGGGGCATCTAGCCATACCCAGTTAGCTCCTCTGTGTTTTATGATATAACATACCCTAAAGGAACATGTTTATAAACTGAGTTTGCACATGTTTTTGTGGAAGTGAAGGTTTGATAACATATAAACAGCTAGAAGTACAAATTACCTCTTTATTACTCGATCTGCTACTAGATTTCAAATCCATGACAAAGTGAGTTTGGTGTCTCAACAGCATAGTGACACAGTGAACTGCAGTATTGGTCAGGGTTAGGCAGAACTGCTGCCCATGAATACTTGGGACTCCCTTATATACACTTCTAACTGCCTAATAATATTTTAAACACCAAATTGCTGTATTGACTGATTTGCAAACACTAGCTAATAACAAGTCATAATTAGCATTACAAAAAAATAGCATGAAGTGGTGAATTTTGCCCAAATAGCAGGATAAATTAACGTTTTGCCCTTAAATGCATTAAGACAGAGCTAGAAGCTGGTATTTGATCAAGTTCCTGGTGAGACAAACTGTAAGCTTTGGTTTTCTATCTTTTGTTCTGAGTTATAATACTATCCAACTGTTTCAGTGGTGTCTTATGAGTTAATTTTGCTCACCTGTAGGGGAATCTCCCAGGAGGCCTTTCCCAAGCGGCAAGAGACCTGGAGGTCGCAGAGACAAAGCTTTCTGCATCAGTAGCCTGGCAGGGTCTCCAAGCAGACTGGTGACCTGATGAAGGCAGAAGAAAGATGATTATTAGAGAAGAGAAGAAGAAGTAGCAAAAGATGAATGAGAAGAGATGAAACAGCAGAAAAGACACACTCAGTCCAACTTTATTAACATAAAACAATTTACAACAAAATATAATTTTAGGGTATTTTACACAATAAAATGAAAACTAATGTAGCGTACAAAAGACATAGTTTGTATTTTTATTAAACACTTTTCCGTCTTGCATAAGCCATAGATGTGGAAATCATTCAGAAATGCCACTGGGCGAAAAATAGGAAAGCTACATTTAAAATAAGTAACGGATTAGTGTTTTCAATGCTGTGAGGAGCCTGAGGGAGAAAATCACATTAGTAAAACATCTGGTCTGCAAGTTTCAGCATCTAAGCATCACCGACTGTGACTTTTAGCTTTGTTCTTCTCAGCAATTAAAGAAAACATGAGAGACATTTGAAAAGAAAATATGTAAATGGAAATGTCAAGGGAAACTTTATCACCTCCAGGTCTTACTTTAAACAAAACAAAAGACAATTAGGTAGAGTGATTTTTAGGTGATTCAGTTTCATTATGCGTTTAGTGCAGTAGCTGGAAATATAAGTGAACATGTGTCAAAGAACACAATCTACCTTCCCCAATAATTCATGCAAAATGTCACACACACACACACACTCACACACACGCCACAACTCAGCTGTCTTACACTGCTGATGCGCTTGTCTTTGATGTGAAGAAGCTGCTGCTGCGCGAGCTGCATGTGGAGGAGATTCTGGAGGACAAGTCCGTTACCAACCATAGCATTCTGAAGGGTTACAGCAAAAATAATAAAAACTTCACTTTCACGTGGGAACCAATATAGTAGCGGTGAAAATCTCACAAAGACGATGTGTTTAATGTGACCTGGTGAGCCTTTCCTAGTGTTAGGAGGGCAGCAGTGAGAGGAGGTCTGAGGAACGGGAGGCCTGCATTACGCCCGTACTTTCCTGAAAAACAAAATGATGCACAGAAATATCAATCAGTGCCTCATCTTGCATTTTTCTTCCTATTCTCTAAAAGCCACTAATGGACAAAATCAATCTTCCTTAAATTTAACACACATAAAGTTCTAAGTAATTTAAGTAGTCAGTCACTTAAAGCATATTTCAGACACACACAGCTATCTGTTACATAACCAACACAAGACATGCAATATCACAGAAATTATGGACCATATAACAAATGTGTTTAAAATGTACACTTCTGTTTAGATCTAAAGAGGCTGAAAATGTTACAGCAATTAACTGTGGACTTTCTTTCTGTTGCATATGGCAACCAGCTAGGCAAAAACCTTTACTGTTAAGACTGATGCTGAGATCCAATTTGACAGAAAAAAAGGCTTTTTTAAAAATAAAAAGAAACTATGTGCTACATAGGATATGCGAATTCCAATAAGAACATAATTAAACAATAAATTTCATCAATATCTTTATATGCTCCTTCCAACTCTAAAAGATTCCCAGTTCCAGGCATTTAAGATGCACTTCACATTTAAATGCAGCATGGCGTTGGCTTAAACCTATGCAAACTTAAAGAAGTCAACAGCTCAACTGGATCCAAGTTGTGTTCTTGTCTTCCAATATGACAAGAACCGAAAACTAAGTTACTGCTGGTGATAAAGTACCTCCAATAGGGCAAAGTGAACATTATTGACTGCCTTGGACAAATCCCCGACTGGGATTCAATCTGTGGAGCGAACTAAAGATGAAGGACCAATAGCTCGCATGTACTTTGTGAAAACTGGGTCAACTGGGCAAGTGTATATTAGTCACAACCTGAGCTCAAGTTCCTGTTTACATTAGAAGAAACAATACATCGGTGTATCAGTACAGGGACACTATGAGATAAGAATTTTAATACTAATTCATTAAGTTGTTTTTGCCAGTAGGTAATGAAAATGAAAGACTGGTGGTCCACAAGACAGAAGCAAAAACGTCAAAACTGAGTCCTACTAACCAAAGTGACACAATCTGTTGTTTTTAGATTAGCTTTAATAGCAGAGGAAGCCTCATTTTATGAGACTATGACTGATTTTATTCACCACACTCATAAGTCAGTACCATCCAACCTCTGCTTTTCCTTCAGCTTTAATGTGCAGTGAGTTACCCACAAATTTCACCGCCCCCTCAGAATAAATCTAAGCGTCAATGCTAATGGTAGACTCCACCAGAATAGGTGCAGAAAGTTTAACATTTAATCAAGGTCCTAATTTTAGAATTTAATTGTGCATGCTCCTGTTTAAGAAGGAGCATGAAAGAGAGTGCCACCACCTCTCCCATCTTCCCTCCTTCCTGTTCTCATTTGTTCCACTAATGTCACACAATTTCATTTTAATACCTGATTAGCCATTCATCAAATAATGAAGACTAGATGATTACAGAAGCCTATATAGGAGAGCCTAACAGACAGACGCACTCAGAGACGGCAGGTCTTTGATTACCAGGCGAGTCCCTTTGGAGTGAGAAGATTACTGAAATAGTTTAAGGCTTTGATAGGCCTTTAAATCTGCTACATTATACAAAGTCTTGAATGTGCATGCATGCTGTTGATGTGAAAGTTTTTGGGTCAGTGGTTTTTATCTCTACATATTCTACACGTTTCAACAAACATCAATGCAAACAGAAAGAAATTCAGTGTTATATTTTTCTCAAGGGATCTTCTCGTACCAGAATGTAAACATTGTTCAGAGTAGATGTCATCTGTTAGAATTCAAAACTACACTGGCTGAAATGTATGCTTTTGCCCACAATATTTTACAATAATTTCACCATTGCCATTTTGCTGCCCAATGCTTTCTTGTCTCTTGAACTTTATCTGATGCAAGTACAAAAGATTTCCAGCTGGTGCCTCCCATTTCTCGCCTCATTCCTGTCACAACTAGAGATGCACTGAGACATCAAATGTTGATGGGAATCAAATTATTTTCAGTTTGATTGGGTTTGATTGGTCGATAATAAACTCTAAAGTCTGAGAATCCCCCATACGTAAGCACAACCAGGTCATGCCAATAGTTTTTGTTGTGGTTGTCGTTTTGAATAAAAAGAACTCCAAAGGAGGCTCTTTTTTTTTTTAACTTTAATTCACTTTCTATACCCAGAAAATGCACTGAAATCATAAAATGTGAATAAAGTACCTGTTACATTTGTCCTACTTGGAGTTAGAAAATATGCTTAATAAATGTGCACACGGTGTATTTGATGGGGTCCATATTCGGTTTGTGGATTTTTAAATTTCATACCTGTCAGGGTTACATTATGGTTGACATAAGTGCTTTCCACTTATGTCTGGTACCTAAACACCATATGCACTCAGCATTCAGACTGTTTTTATGAGCAGAGAGAATACTTTGAAGTTCAGGCTCTTAGCAGAGGAATAAACCACTGTGTTATCATTTTAGTTGCCCTGCCAAAAATAAACTGATACAAGTCCAACACATCTGACAAACCAGTAAAATGTTAAACAGACAAACCAGACCAGGAAAGCAAACATTCAGATAATTGTTTACATACTTTTCATTAACTGCTAGCTAGCCAGTAGCTACCAGAGAAAAAGGACAAAATGTCTTCAGAAATCCTCACTTGTACATTTAAAAAGTCCAAAGTAGAGTTGCATTAAACAATTTGTTCACTATGGTGGTTAAAAAACCCTGCTGTGCTTTTATGGCATTCAGCTAACATCTGCAGCAACATGTGTGGCACAAAGCCTTTCAACAACAACTAAAAAAACCCCTACATCTCTGATAGCAATGTAACAGAACAGGACCATTAATGTAATTTTATTTTCAATAACCAAAACCAACTACTTTTTTTTTTACATTGCCAATTTTGTATTTGAAAATGTCTCATTATTTATGATTGACGCTTCATTGCCCATGTTACAGTGAAAAGACCTTTGAGAGAAGGGTTAGGGGTCAGATATTTTTCATCCAACTATTTTCATTTAAACTTTTGTTTATATCAACATGTGATATGTTCATTTTAAACTTTGAATGAAATAAATAATAATAATAAATAAAATAATACTACACATACATTACTACTGGCAGGTTCCCATCTAGTGTCGTCATATTGCCCACCCTAAGTCAGAATAAAATGTTCAGATCTCTGTTTTTACATGCCATATAGCAACATCCAACAAAATGTAGACCTAGTTTTGTTGAAAAGCTTTGTAAAGTACTGATCTGATCATGCCAATGTTCAGACCTCAACAGCATAAATGCAGTGATAAATATCAGTGTTCTTTGTAGAAATGCTTGTAGGTGTGAACTGGAGACATACCTCCTCTTTTCCCGCCCTGGTACGGCCTCATAAGGATCTGCAGGGCAGCTGGGTTGGTCATACTGGTCAACAGCTGAGCCAGGTTTGGTTCTGGTAGTAAGCCTTTTCTGTTACTCAGAATCTGAAGAGAAGACGAGAAAAAAATTGTCCACATAAGTTAGCAGAAAAGTTTGCGTTTGTGTGTGTATGTGTTATGGCAGGACGTGTTTTGATCTCGTCATTAGAAGCCCCTGAAAGCAGCGGTAACCATTACAAAGGTTTACATCATAAAGATGCATCTGCAATGTCAGCAGAGAGGAGTTGGTTTCAGGGAGAAAAGAGAAAAACAGAAACGGAGGGACAGAGCTGAGAAACTGAAGCCATCGGCTTGGAAGGGTTTACCAAAAACAAGACAGAAAAATGCTGGAGAAGTGCTCAGACTCACACATTTTTAGCCAATTTTACACATTGGAATCAGGTTGGAAAAACTAAAACCGCTTCGTGGCTGAAGTGTGAAAAAAATCTTAATGAGAATATGCATAGAGTAAGGAATTTTATGTGCATCTTATTTGCAAAACGTTTTCAAATCCATCCATCCATCCATTTTCTGTTCACCCATGTCCCTAATGAGGTCGGGAGTTGCTGGTGCCTATCTCCAGCTGCGTTCCGGGCGAGAGGCGGGGTACACCCTGGACAGGTCGCCAGTCTGTCGCAGGGCAACACAGACACAAACAGGACAAACAACCAT
>CAEFZY010071119.1:0-22306 GCA_903066815.1 Brachyrhaphis roseni
ATCAGTGTGAAAAGGTCTTCAAACAATATTATCGTTTATCGCAATAATTTTTTGAGACAATTAATCGCTCAGCAAAATTTGTTATCCTGACAGGCCTAGATATAAGTCTCATAGTTGAAAAACTCCTTGACTTTGAGTAAGAGAGCATAGCTTTTTAATTATTTCAAAGTATGAATGGGGATTTGAAAATACACATTTTGAGCTGTCTTATTACATTAGCAATTAGTGTTGTTAGTTCGGCTAGGGTTTATGAAACTTTAACAAAGGTTGAGATCTAAAAAGGGATAAAAAGGAACAACTTTGCTGAACTCCATTGTCTTTCCAGCTACATGCCATAAGTTTCCTATTAAATCGCTTCTTACATCTTTGTTCTTCCTCTGATTTAATTATAATTTTATAGTGGATTATAGGCACATGCAAAGAGAACAATAAAATAACTATAATAAATTAAACATTAACATTTTATTTTAAAAATAATAAAATATGCCCATATTCCCCAAAGATATGAGCATAAGCTCATCAGTGAAAAAGAAAATAGTCAACTTAAACTCTTTCTTCAGTGACAAGATCAACACTGAAAAGTGTTACCTTGACCTTATGGTACTTACTTACAAGATATTTGAATCTATTGGAAGAGCTTATTTGTGAGCTCCTAACTGACTGGTCAGAGATCAAGTCCAGTCCAATAACCAGCTTCTTTTTCCTCATTGCAGCTCTAGTATTCAGGCTGAACACATAAGCCTGATGTTCATAAGAAACGGATTAAACGTATTGCAGCTTCTAACTGATACTCTAAAAATAACAGCATGCTACAAGTCTTTTTATGGGGTCTAGCTAGTAGAGAAACAAAAATCAACAAGTATCTAAGCCCTCCTCAGCTACAGAGAGCCGCTCTGTCACAGAACTACTGTAATATGACAAGCGTTCACTTTTACTGTCACAAGACCCAGGGAAACGATCCCTTGTTACAAGGCAATGACAAGTTCAGGCAACAAAGGACAGGTAAATTGACAGGCCAGTGGATGGGGAAAGAATTGAAAGTAGTTTACAGAGTTAGAGAAAACCCTTGGGACTCTGTGGGTAGCGGGTAACAGGAGAGGAAAGGGGTGCGAGATAGACTTAGAAAGGAGTAATAATGAAGAATGAGAGCGAGTGGGAGGGAGCTGTCAAAGCAGAAAGAAAGTGATCAAGTAGGTGTGCAGCTCCGAGGGAGGTTGGTGGATGCAGGGACAAGGTTGGTGAGGGAAAAAGGTGAGGAGCGACTGTTTTAATAACTTCCAACTTACCACGGGTCAGTTAAGATGAGATCTCCCCAAACGCACAGGTGCCTTAATAAAAGCCTTGCACATCACATTGACTAACTCACTAGCAAAAGATGCTGAGGCTGTGACACACTTATGAACAAACATGGGGGTCTACTCACCTTTCTGATGGGCTGATGTTCCAGCCATCAAGAGGGTTCACAAAGTAAAGTCAATGCCAAACAATGGCTAGAAGACTTTATTAGCTCCCATTTGAACTGTTTAATGAATCCAATTTAAGTGACAAAACACATTAATGTAGGGCTCTATATGGATTTTCTTCCCTTTAGCTTTTACATAACTCTGTTTATGTGTTTTTTCATATTGACTACCTGGCATTGGAATTATATAATGGCTACGGTCCATCCTTGAATGTAAGATTAAATGAAGCAATAATTTTCTGCTATGAGAGGCATAAATATATGAAGTGAGATCATGGTAATCAAATCAATGCTCAACAATCTTATTAAAACTACTTTAACTTTATTTCATAAGTAGTGACTTCAGCAGAAATTTAAGAAACATAACTTTTAAATCACATAATTTCCAAAGACTGTCCAAAGACTTGCTCACTAGATTGCCTTCCTGGGTGAGCTTACATTTTTGGCTATTAGGTTCCATGTCCTCTTATGTCCTCTACAGCACCACAGGAAGCATAAAACATGTTTACCTGGAGGCTGGTTTCTGGACTAAAAACAAACATTTCCTGTCAAATTTTGACCAGCATGTTATCAACTTGAAATCTATTCAGTTTGCCAGGTCAGGATGAACTGTGTTGGCAGATTCACTCCTTATTTAAAAACATTTTTATTTAAGAAAGATTTGTTTATATGCACTTATTGGTTTGGCTAATACTGAGAAAACTCAGTGATGATCAATTACCCTCAGAGGAATCAAAGGAATGAGACTTGGTAATGATGTAACCCACAAACGACAAAGTCTGCCATGAAACAACTGAACCATCACTTTTACTGTCCACAGTGAAGAAAGTGCAACATCACCGTAGACTGACAGTGATGTTGCACCATGTCAGAAAAAGTCCCTGATCCAAATTAACAAGCTTCATACCTAGTAAACTTTAAGGCTGCCAACTGGAACAAGTCCAGAGCAACCAGTAACAGGTCGCTCTTGAAAACACGACTTCACAATTCAGTGAGTTTTACTTGTATACCGATGAAATTAAAATAAAAACAAATTGGGTTAATGTTAAGATTAAGAGATGGTCAAAGTTTGATTGAAAGTACAGCTTGATTTGAATCTCAAATTAAAATAAATAAATAAAAAATAATAATCTTACAATGATTACAAAAAATAATTATCTAGTATTTTAAAAAATCTATTAAATATAATTAATTCAACTGTAGAAGGTTCATTATTGAATTGACAGCATATAGAGTCAGTGAATGTTGATCGTGTTTGTTAAGCAGTATTACTGTCTATAAGAAAATAAAAAACAAACTTTTGGACATTCTTGATGTTATATGGAGGAGTACAGCTTGTTGAATGACATCATCTCACCAGCTTTATTGCTTCTGCTCAGTAAGGTGTGTCCTCATTGCTTATGAGTCCTGCCACCTGTGGAATACTTATGTGAATTAATATATATAAAAAATAATAAAAAATATTTTTTATATATATTAATTCACACAAGTGAATTATATGATTTCCACTTTATTTAGATCTGCAGTGCTGGGTATATTCTGTATGGAACAGTGGGCTGAGCACACAGCCCTGAGGGGACCCAGTGGACATTGTAAAAGTACTGAAATACAAGTAGCTAACAGATGGTTGCCTGTGGTCTGGGCACAAAAAAGCTCCAAACTCTCCTAAGGTTCAGCCTTACAGCCGGATTTATATTAAATTCAAAACCCATTTTAATGAGTAAAAAGTCCAGATGGACAACATGAATGAGTGGAATGTAGTAGTATCGAGCAGGAGAAATTACAGATGACAACAAATTGATAATTGTCCATCATCAATATAATCAGGGCACTGGATGTAAAACTACAGAAGACCTGCACTGATGCATGAAAGAGGAGACAAACTCTAAATCTTGAAATGCACATAATTTCAGAGCTCTCCTAGCAATGTGCTTTGATCAACTTGTTTTGCTCAGTAAATGGTCATGGCTCATTTGAACTCTAATTTTAGACTAAATCGATTTAAGTTTAAGTTCTTTGATATTCCTTAGATCTCATATTAGATTTCTAAATTAGATGACAAACTGCAGGCCAAAAAAACAGTTTTTTTTAACATATTATGATAGCTGAGATTGTTCTAATTTTATAGAAAGTAATACTTTCTTCTTTTCTCCCTAGAAATGCTTTGGTGTTTTACACAAGCAAAGCACTCAGTACAACACAGGCACATACACACAGAAAACTGGTTTCCATGCTAACGGTGAACCAAGTTTCTCACTATAAGAAATGGGAAACAGCATTTTTAAGGTGAGGGATGATAAAACACAGTACATTAAGTCAGGCTGTCTTATCCCATAAATAATGTTGAAAATTTCATACTCTTACAAAATATAAATACTCTACAAGATGTTTCTGGGTTACAAGCACATTTTACACGACTGAGAAAGATAAAACTTTGAAATAATATTTTCATGATATTTAATCTATTCAGTTTGATAATATCTCAATACTATTTCTATTATGACAAATGATAATAGCTAATAATAATTAACATGTTACTACACCGATAAAGTGTTACTAATATTGAGGTAATTAATCTCAGGTTAAACTGCATTAGTCAGTTTCTATGGATATTTTTAACTCAAGATGAACTGATGTGTACTGCTGTCTTGAGTCACTGATTTATTTGCTAGAGCTGGAGGTTTTACTTGTGCTTAACGTGTTTTGTTTTTTGTTTGCTCATTAATATTGTTATTTAGCATTGATTAATTGCTTTAAAATGAATCCAAATTAAAACTCAGAAATGGCAGTAATCTTGAATCTTGATTGTTTTCCTCCATTCATATGAGACATATTTACTATCTATCATATTTGTTGTGTTTTTTGTTTCAATCCGTCAGACAATCAGGCTGTCACTATACTTCTCTGTGTCCACACTAACAAATCAAAAGGACCTTACTGACACATAAGTATCCAACTGTATAGAGTCTTCTGGTCACTGAGACTACTTTAAAAAATCGACAATTTTAATTTCTGACTATTAGGCACTATATATATCAATAAAACAAAACAAAGGGGAAAACAATTTCCAATGTCTACCCATTAAGAACTTGAGACAGTCGAGTTAGAAATTGTCTAAGCATGAAAAAAGAGCAAATCTCACCAGACAGTTTTTCTTTCTCTATTTCTGCTTGGACGTCCCATCTTCTTTGTCTGTTTTGAGTTTTTTTGTCTCTGCTCTTGCAAACAGTATAAAAAATTCCAAAAGTCTGGTCTACATTGACGGTGGTGAAAAGCCTGGTGAAACTTTGTGGGCAGACAAACTAGTTTAACAGTTGAGGATACTAGGTGATATAAATCTCACATTTTCATTCAGTGTTTGGTAGAAGAAACTCTTTTTATTTTATGTATTATTGTAAAAGACAAATCAGGAGGTGATGACAGCGTTTTATTTGCATGCAGACAAAACTATTGATAGCATCAAGCCCAATTTTTTTACATGATGTGTAAGTTTACAATTAATATGGTACTTCATGTTGATCTATATCACAAAATTGAAAAAAATTTTTACAAGATTTTCAGTAGCCTATTTAATCTTTCTGTGAAGACACCAGGAAATAAATTCTTCAAGCTAAGAAACTTTTTCTTTGGAGCCAAATACAATAATAATGTGTTGTTACCGAAATAGTTTTGATATCTCTGCTTTCCTTGCAATGCTTATCAGGATAAATGCTTAGCGTAAGTTTCAGTGGAGACTGAATATAAGGCCTGGAGCATCTCCCATGTATCATTAAGTGAATAGATATCAAGGGTTTAAAGTTATATTAAGCACCACCTCACACTTCTGTGTGGCTAAAGTTAATCCTGAACATGTTGTATTAACATCCATTAAGTCAAATTAATGCTTAACTAAGAGGATCCCATTAAGTAGGATAAGTTGCCCCATGACAATGAGTAACACTCATGGAATAAATCTGAAAAATTAGCTTTACCTAACTTTAATATGCTGTTTGTATTGAGTTCTCCCAGACTAAAGATGTTGAATATTTCATGTTCACATAAGAAAAAAAAAGTCTGGCAGTATTTCAGAGATTTCAAAGAAAGGAGTTTTTTTCTCTGAAGTATTAGTAAGTCACAACATTGTGCCCACTGTACAGTCACAGTGACAGAATAAAGCATTTTTTCTTTAAATTCATAATTTATTTCTTAGAATTCATTGTCATTAAGGTGACACTATCAAACCAAAAGTCACATCCCGTCCTCATCACTTCACCGAAGCAAACAAAGATGGAAACGTGGGTGAAAACCACAATTTATTCAGGCTTTTCAATGGTTGTAATCATCCTTGGCAAGAATTTTCATTTAAATGCCTTTACAGTTCATGACACAGCTGAATAGCATGGTGCAGAAGAATGCTGTGTCCTTGGTGTTGCTTGACAACCAGAAGATTTTTGTCCTGATTGAATTGCCACTCTTTTCTGTGGAACGATTTGTTGCTTCTCCAGCTTAATCACTGCAAGGCTTTAAGCCATGTAGGTCCAAATGAACAAAACTGTCTGCTGTAAAGTTTTGAAACTTTGCAATTAAAACTTAAAGTACTGTGAAACACTTGTGTTGATGTTAAAAAGTTAGGCAGGCTGTGCTGTAAAGCAACAGCAATTCAGTATTTGTTGCTTAATGAAATGTTCTTGTTCTTCCTAGTAATTAACACAGTCCACTAAGCATTTCTAATTAAAAACAATTAGGAAACATTTTGAAGAATACTGGACCATGACAGAAGCTCCTGACCTCTGAGGACCTTAGACACCAGGGTACAACTGGAAATAATGATGAAAACACCAATTTAATATAAACCTGTCAAGCAAAGACAAAGAAACAAGGTCACCTTGATTTCAGCAGCTACAGTTTCAGAGCCAACTTTTGACAAACACAAAATCAATTTGATGATAACTTGTGAGATAACTTCAAGAGCAAAGAAGTTTCTTTTTTCCATAGACTGCTCCTATTATTGGCAACCTGACCTCCTCCAGTAAACACCCTGCTATTGTCAGTCTTAGCCCACTCTCAGGCTTGGCGGCAAACTCAAGCAGAGGCTAAACGAGATATCACATATCGCATCACTTGAGACCTACTCAGGGCTGAATCATTCAGAAACGACCACGGGCTGTTTGGCCCAGAGTTTTCTTAAAGTGAGAGTGGGAGTCCTCAGAGCAAGAAATGAGCCAGCAGCTTTGGATTAAATTTATGTTAACACATCCTGTTCAGTCACAAAAGGTCACAAGTTTCCATCCATTAAATAATCTTGTCAGTTTATTCATTGCTTACATAAAATTGAAATATTAAATAAATGACATTAAAATCTTCTTAAAGAATATTAAAAGGATGCATTTTTGGTGTATTTCTTCAGATTTCTTTTTTTGTCATTTTGATCTGCACCAAACTGTTTACACCCATAATGACCTATAAATTCCTTAAATCCTTGTTGAAATTGACATTAACACTGGAAATCCAATTTTTTTTCTGCTAATACTTTCTGTAGAGAGTACAATCATAATACTTGGGGGGAAACAAAAAACCCAAAAAACAGGTGAAGTGTGTATTTGTTAATGTTTTCTGATTACATCTTGACAAAAATCTCCCAGGAGAAATCAGACTCTATATGCTTGCAAACTTTTAAACCCTCCTGGAATCTGGTATGGCATCACACAGACTTGTTTACAAGGCGTTCAATGGCCCCATGTGGGTTTGTCTCTATGGTTGTTTGATTTCCCTGTGTGAGTTTCCCTCTGCTGATCTTCACTACTGTAATTTGACTTGCCTCCACTGTTTTTAGCACTACCTCATTGATTTGTGAAAGTGGATGCCATAGTGGATTTTTGGTCACAGTAGGCAAAAGTGCTTTGTTATATGCGACAATGTAATTTTCCTATGTTTCTTTAGAGTTATTTGTCTTTTAATTTCTGATAGCAATATGTTAATGTTATATTATATCAGAAATAACCATAAAATAAATGACAAAGTGAATAATTTATTTCTGCAAATTTACTTGTGTTTAATCCAAGCAAATGGACCTGAAGACAAACTCTTTTAATAACAATGTATTAAGTTGGGAATATATACTTCAGCTTTACATTGACAAAATAAACAATATTGTAATAGTAGTGAATAAAGTAACATTAAAAACTTACCATTGTCTAGCCTTTTCATTAAATATGAAGAGGGATTCAATTTTACGAATGTCCCACATTCGCTCTAATTATTGATGACGGATGTCATTGTTCAGTGGTATACAAATACTAGAATGGGATATTTTTACAAGATGTGTACATGTTTAAGAAGAACTGTAACTTCTACTTAGAAAAAGTCAAGTTTTTCTGTAAGTTGAGACACATAATACTATGGGAAAGGCCAAGACATTCAAATATTTTAGTGTAAAATGTTTTAATTTAATGTGATTCATGACCTGTCTTTACTGAAATGTGAAGTTCACCAGCATAATATTTAGATTTTTAAACCACTTTTCTGTTTTTCATCTTTTTGACTTTTCAATAAACCTGGAGCATACTTTTTAAACAGAGCTCATGATAAAGAATAAGAAAACAAAACATGCCATAAAAGCGCCCTATAATCTAGTTGTTGTTGTGCCATAAAGCAAAATGCAATTTTGGCAAGATGGTACCAAACTGCAAATAAAAGTCATGATTTGTTTCAACCCCCAGACACCCTGAGGCAGTTTCAGGCCAGAGTATATTCATAGAGAGCAATCAAAACTACTTATAAACACTTAGATTTGGGGATTGCATATTCTTTATTGCTGTTTTAAATAGTTGTCAAAGCCTCCAAACTGCATGTGCTCTAATTATTCAGCATACTTGAGCTGCACACTTTCTTCCCACATGTTCTATTTTAATGGTTAAATGGCTTGTGTGCAATATTTGTTTTCCTTTTTTTATTTTGCTGCAGTAATTTACATCTCGTCCTTAAAGGATTTTAACCATTGGTTTGTGAATTCACGCTCCCTTTCTACTTCTAGCAACGGGCTTATGAAAAACCTTGCTGTCACAGTAAATGGGTATTCCTAGACACGGTATTAAATATTAAAATAGATTTTTGGATGATACAAAAAGCCTTTCAGTATCATATACCAGTATCATATAAGACAGATAATCTGTGAAAAGAGCAAACTCCTCTGCCTCTGACAGTGGTTGTACTGTCATCTACAGAAATACACATCTTGCTCAGACACAACCAATCAGAGTCAGGAGGGAGATCTTAATGCTGTCAATTAAGCTCATGTATACGCTCAGACCCGCCCACTTGCTCTCTACTATGCTACAACTAGTATCCCACATCGGAGCCTGCAGGCTAGTTAGCATGGCCACCAATGACAGTGGGAAAACCTGTAACAGTAAGTTGTTTCTTTGCCTTTGGTACAGCAACAGCATGTACATGAGGATGATTGACAGTGCTAAGACCCTCCTGCTGGTTGCTTCTGATTGGTTGCTTCTGTCTGGAAATGGTGCATTTCTGCAGATGGTAGTAGGACCACAAGGAGGAGGCGGAAGAGTTATTTTTTTAAAAGATTATTTACCTCATGTTATATTGCCAAGGCATAAAGTTTTAGGAAATATGTAAAATATATATATATCTATTTTCATAAAGGTTACATAATATAGCTTTATAGGACATCCTTTGGTCTCTTGGTTCTGAGATCTATGCCTTCCTTTGGATCTCCCTCAGTTAGATCAACCTTTAGATTGCCTCCATGACTGGCAATCACAAGGCTCCTCTACTTTAAATCTCTTCATCCTCCGTGCTACCTGTCTGCCCTCCACCACTCCTGCACACCCAGTATTTTCATTCATTACATAACTAGAACAGCAGCTTTTTACTTTTCATCTTGCACCCTAAGTATAGCTTCACCTCAACCCAATTACATTTGCACTTGGTTTGCTGCAGAATGCACTCTAAACTTCCGTCTGTGCTCCCAAATTAGTTCAACCTAATGTTTTATTGATGCATTGCTGTTACGCAGCGCCCTGCTGTTCCCCCCTGAGTCAGTGCAAAAATGATGCCCCTCCTACGGAACAAACATCAAACAAAACCAACTCGCACACATAACGGGGCACTTGAGGGCATGCTCAGATGTCAAAACTAGCATTTCCAATTCTGATTTTTTTTAAATTTTATCTCTACTCCTAGGGTTTTAAAAACTACAGACTCATTTATGCTTAACAAAAGCATCATTAATTCTAACGGAGTCTGCATCCAGAGTGAATGTTTTTCTTTAAAAGAAAGCGATTCCGATTGGCAAAGGAATCTCTGATAGCAATCTGATAAGTCACTGAGAAAGAGCAGGACAGACCAATAAATCTGAGATGCAGCCTGACCGATGACATCAGAACTGTAAAATCCGGTGACAAAGAAATTATTTGTTTATAGAGCTGTCAGGGGAAAGTGGAGAAATTGTGAATGAGAGGAGCTTTTAGAGGAGAAGAAAATGGAATATGCCTCAAAATTAAATTTGGTGCTAAATTGGCTGGAAACTGAATACAGAAAGTGAAAAGGAAAGAAATTTACTTGGGAAAAAAAATAAAAAAATGAAATCTGAGAGAATACATTGTCCACTTTAAACTTTCCCCTAGAGATTCCTCAGTAACACAACAATTCCCGTTTCCTATGTCTTACTCAGATTTCCAACAATTGTGCTTATTTAGTTCCGGCTTTGATTGCATTTCAATTGTTTATAGTAAATACAGTGAAAATGTTGAAAAAAAAACCCTCTTATTTTTGATTATACTGTAGAATATTCAATACATAAGGAAACAAAGAAAGATAGAACTAATGTGAAGAGGATAATCTAAAGTGCCTATTGTGATGTCACAACATCAAACTACAATGGATTTTATTTGGGATTTTATATGAGAGACCAACACACAGCAGATTTGTTTCCCCTAAAATTATGATTTCATGCTGATATAGTGCTGAGAGCTACATTCCATCAGATAAGCTAAAATCATAACCCTGACCCAGCAATAAGACCACAGACAAAGGGTTATATACCTTGGTGTTTGGTGAGCAAACAACAAGAACCTACAAGTGTTGAATGTTTCTTACATCTGGTAATACATATGTATGTAAGACAGAAGTCAAAATTGGGAATCAAAACCATAAAGACATCCATATTACACAAGCTTCAGTCTCTCATCTTACCAGTAAAAAACAGCGAATTGGACAAACTGGTGTGTCATCGCAGTGGTAACCTCAGCAAAGAAGTGAAAAATAGTTAGCAGCTCTGGGAGTCTCTTGCACAGTTGGATTGGTAATGGGAGGAGCTTAACTACAGGTCCAGCACAGTTAATTTAACATAAAATCCCTGCAGATAGCAGGTTTTAGAGATTACTTAACTAGTCTTGTAAGCTGTGCCTCAGTAAATTCAGAAACTTACCAAATCATAGAGTTAGATAATAGCATGCTGCTCTTTATTTTAACAATAGTTTTGGTGTGAAGTATGCAACAGTGGCAGTGGTGGTATTCCATGAAAAACTTTTTTGCTTGTGCAATACCCCTTTATTAGTTCTCTCTCTTTACTACTTCCTCGCTTTGCCCCTCATCTCTTCCCTTCTTGAGTGTGAACTTGATCATAAAAGAATCCTAAACATGTAACCTTGCTTTTAAGTATTCTGGGCCTCCTTTACAGGTATGATTCTGACGCTAATAAAGTAACAGCCTTCCAAAAACAACACAAAATTTAAAGAAACAGCCATAAATACTTTGTGTTATAACCATCATTAAATTTGGGCAGCAAAACAATTTCACCACTCATCAACAGTCCCATTTTGAATGCCATTCACCTTGTATTACTGACCTATTATATTTTAACGATGTTGAGGGACTGTATTATTATGTATTAGCAACGTGGCACCAATGAATGTTAATGAATGGTGACAAAACGAAAGGTTATGTTGAAGTATATAAAGAGTGATTGGTTGTCTATAACTAAGCCTTTGTCAGGCTTAGTTATAGAAAGACTGATGAGTTTAGGTGAATAAAAAGAGGATTTATGACAAACAAGTCTTTGTTATATTAGAGTTTCCTTTGGAGGCATAGTCACAGTGTTTCTTTATTGGGGTGCAGGCAGCCCACATATATTTGGCTTGGTTATGTTTAAACATACACCGCCAAGATATGACTTATTGTCATTAAAAAACATATCTATTCTTGGCTTGGAGAAGCACAACTTGTAGGGTGCCTTGCAATTTATAGACATAATATAGGCAGCTGCAATGGACTGGTGACGTGTCCAGGGTGTACCCCTCGAGAGGTACACCCTGGAGGTGTACCCTGCCCCTCACGGGCCTTGGTGCCTATCACCAATGACAGCTGGAGATAGGCACCAGCACCCCTCCCGACCCCAATGGGTGAAGGGTGTAAGAAAATGGATGGATGGATGGATTAATATAGGCAGCTCAGTATGCTTTTTAAGACACAGACACTGTTTCCTAAAAGGAATGAACTCATAGTGAACCAATACAGATATGTAATGCATAATCAAGGGTGATGAGGATTCTAGGAATTTGTCCTGTAACTGGTGGGTTGCCAGTTCAAACCCCCTCTCTCGATCATCGTGTCCTTGGGCAAGACGCTTCCTCCACTTGATGGCGTCATGTGTATATACAGACTCGCTTCTGTCAGTTTGGCCCAGGGCAGCTGTGTGAATGTGGGTGCATAGATATGTTACTGAGACCTTGAGGTATACCTTGAGAAATAATTTGCTAACAACATTCACCACAACGTCTTATTCTTTCTTCTTTTCTTCTACTTTAGAACACTAAAAAACTATACTGGTAATTTTGACACCCTAAAGCCAGATTGTGCTGCACAAAAATGATCCAAATGAAAACAAACCTTATCAAAACCCAAAAGGTTCAAATGATCTGATCAATAACATGAAGTGCTAGGAGAGAGAACAGTTGGATCAGAGCTTTGATTCCTCCACAGCCTTTAAAGGTGAATTTAGAGATCATGATGTAATAGTATTGTGAAAAAAGAATTACAGCACCAAGAATATGTTGCTGATGGGGCTTGGTGCATCTCGAAGGCAATTTTTGCCTCTGGCCGGAAATGTACATGCTCACATAAGTAAACCCTGTCCATTTTGTGTGTAGCTCTTGAAACCCATTCCTGTGAACAACACATGGAGCACAAGAACTCCACTGGGATGTACTCCACATAGCTGAATTAAAGTTGAAACAACAGAAAATGTTTTTGTGTTTACATTCTTTTAAGATCATACCAGAAATATAATAAGTGTAATTTGTTACTGTGTGTTACCAGCATATCATAATGTTGCTCAACTGGACTGTGCTCTGAGGAATTCTGCTGCCAGATCACATTTTATGCTCCTCTTTGAACATCCTGAACTATTTCTGAAGGGAAAATGCTTCAGGAATGGGAATATCATTTCCATTAAAGAGTCTGTGTGGTATGCTACAGGGCTGTAATAACCACATAGGTAACTAATGACAAAGTTCAATAGTAAAACTTTTCTTAAAGCTTCATCGTGTCTCTCAGCTTCAAAGAATCATGCCCAGATTAAAAATTCATCCCGTTTTCTGACCTCTGACTGAGTATAACGTTCTAAACACTCCTTAAAAATTATAACGCTTTGATGTTTTGTTTATTTTTATCACAGCTATTTTTGCTGTAATTGTGACATACTATTCAACTGTTATTGTTTGTAAATGTACTATATAAAAAGGTGACATTGACAATATATTGGGAGTTGTTTTTCTTTTACAGTCTTGCATATTATTTTTGTTTAGTTATGCCGGTCTGATTGTTGACCTCAAGCTGAAAATGTGTTAGCCTTTTCATCAGTTTTGTTTTTCGTCAAACTCTTTCTCAAGCTTTTCTCAAGAAATTTCCTGCTTCTCATACCAATTTTTCTCAGAGGTATTTCTTCTATTTCATGTGACATGAATTTAATAAAGGCATTTCTCCTTGAAGTGAGCTCTGTTGTTCCCAACAACAAAACAGTCATCTGCATATGATTTATTTAGAAAAACAATATATATATAAAAAAGCCAAAAAGAAGCCACATCTTTCATTTCTTGTTGTTGGTTTTTTTTCTTTGCTTTTGTTGTTTTCTTGGATTAAACAAAAAGCAGAATAAATCATCCTCAGAATTCTTCCTGTTGTTTCCCACTGAACCCACTCTGTAACAGCCACCTCCACCAGACATGTTTATTTATAACAATGGCTCTTATGCAAAGAAGTGACTGGAAAACTGAACGTTGAGTAGCTGAGAAGTAGTTCCAAAGATATAAGGCAAAGTGAAGACCCAGCAAGCACAGTCTGTAGAAGCTCCTTAGATCCCACCCAACTCCTGGAGGGCAGAGGTAATAAAGCACTGCCCAGCGAGGGCCTCTGGGGATGGGCTGGTGCCTGCATGACTCATCCTTCAATGGTGATCTTCTTCAGGTTGTTTCCATTTATAGCCATCTGAACTTTTGTTTCTAATAGCTGCATACCCTCTAGCTGGCCCAGAAAAGAAACTCATCCATCCTAAATGGTGTAGCCGGAAGGAATAAGACTGCATCCTTGCGACTTTATGCAAATTTCAAAATCATCCATGTTAATGCACAATTTTTCACACCAAGTTGTGAAACAAGTCAAATGTGATATTGTAGCACAAAAACAAGTAACCACTAGGATTTGTTCTTTCATTAATGAAAATGTTCAATAAAAAAACTAAACTAAAATATTTGGACCCCTGAATGACAAATTAGTTGTTCAAACTAGAAGGCCTACCATCCCTCTTGTGTGTCCAGAAAATATCTTCTAAAATGTTTCTCAAATTAATTCATTATTGTGATGCACTAAATACATGTTGTTCTGGGAAATGCACCAGAGAGAAAATTGTTTACGTGAAGTGCAAAAGAAAAAAGAAAAAAAAAACTTATTCTGTGCCATGTGGAAGCTGTTTCCCCATGTTTTTTTAAAACAAATTATTGCATTGCTGCCAGGAGAAGAAAGGAGGTTTCCTACGTTCTTTGGTGATGCTCACAGAGCCTATTTCTGTCTGTGTGTGGGCAAATTTGTTGAAGCTTTGATAAAATCGAACCTGTCCTGCAGTGTTGCAGCCCACCAGACGCACACATATAATGTCTAGGTGTTTAATTGCACTGAATGTAGGAAGCCAACAGAGGAAACTGAGGGATTCATATAAATATAATTGTAAGATCTGTATATCTCTTTTAGTCCAGACTCTTTACGTTTTCCTTCATGTTTATTAAGATTTATTTTACTTTACGTATCTCCAGTTTATTTTTACTTTTAGATGAAAACCTGGTGGACTACTGACAAAATAAATGGCTTTTGAACATTTTAAAATAAATAGTCATGCAGATAATGCCAAAAGTCAAAGTCATTTATCTGGGAAAAAGGCTGATATTTTAACAATACAAATTTTTAAAGAGCAGTGTTCTTTTTGCCTCATAGTTATAACAGGGCAACACTGGTTCAGGAGGTGTGGTTTCGTCCTGTTGCTGATACCAACTTCTATTGTTGTGCCCATTGAAAAGGCGCTTAATCTGTCTTGCTTACTGATGGTGGTCAGAGAGCCTGATGGCACAGACTGAATAGAAGCTTTTTAGTGTTCAGAAGTTAATTTGTGGAAAAATGTGTCATATTCTTTACTTTAAGAAAAGAATATGAGCTACTTCTTTGCAAAGTAGCTCAACTTCAGTCAGACTTCATAGAGTGCATTCGTGAAAATCAATTTTTAAGTCTTGATAGAATTTTTAAGTCAGTCTTAGATTTCTGGGAAAATCTAACACCTGAGCATTCTTTAATCCTAACCATTTTAGGATTAAAATGGTTAAATGCTTGAAACCATTTTCCAGTTGTAGCCAAATCACTGTCTCAGGTCTTATGGTGCTTTACAGCCTCCCAAAGGTTTTCTTATGAGATTTATCTGATTTAACTCCATCAAGCTGACAATCTATGATGAATCACTTCCCTAACTTTGCTGGAACAATAAAAGCATTTCCAGAGCATGACACTGCTCGCTTATCTCGCCCTCTGAGATACTTTTAGGATATTGTTTTATGACTCAGATTTACCCCTGATATTTTTGACATGCGTCTGTTTGTTTATTAATGTTCTAAGACCATGTGGTATTTCAGGTATCTCTTTTTTTATTCCATCTTAGTTTTCCTGGTAAAAGTCCATACTGAAAAAGTCACAGATTTGCTAAATAACATTATTAGAAACAAAACGAAATAATATTATCACTAAAACTTTGACATAGTTTACACATGTTCATTGTTCAAAGGAGTTTAATATTTTAGAGAGAGAATATTTCCTTCATATGGGGCTAGATTTAATTTTCCAAACTCATTTTTTAAACCTGGTGCCATCTGAAAGCCCATTTGAATTTGGAGGATTCTTTCCTTTTAGAATTAGTTTGTCCCAAACAGTGCACATCTAGTGAAATATCTTTCTTTTTTTTTTGTGTCTATTTTATTTTTAATAGACAAACTTCTTCCAAGAAGGATAAGAGAAATCAGACATATTACTCATACATATTGTTTCCCTAATCTGTTGATGGAAATTGATTTTTTTTAAACCTCTAATAGGATATTTATACTCTCTTTGAAAACAGCTGCTTATCTTGCTCAGCCCCATTACGAGACCCTGTGAGGCTGTGGGTTTGCTCAGACAAATTATTTTCAGACAATTTTTGTTTCCTCTTCTACTTTACCTGTTGCCTTAGAATGACAACTACAGCCATTTACCCAAACTCTCATAAGAGACAATAATAACTCCCTCAGTTTAAATAACGTAGGGCTACCTTAGTAGATGCAAAGTTGCTGAGACCTCTTAAATTCCTCTAATATTCCTGCCAATACTGAACAGGTGAGAGACGCAACAATGCCTTTAACTGCTATCGATCATTCATGAGTGCAGCCTCCTACAAATAATTTTATAGGCATTTCTAAAGTGTTTATATTGAGTGGGCTGAATTAAGCATCCTCCTTTGTGGCTTACGTCTAGCATCTCCAAGCCGCTTTCTTTAGGAGTTTATATGCAGCTCATTTCAACTTTTAATCTCATTTATTAGCATTAATTCAAAAGTCAATAAGTTACAAACGTAGTTGCACATTACTCTCCATTATCTCACCTGGCTGATTGAAAGAGAAAAATACAGCATTTGTCAGGTTAATATCATTCTTTTTACCTGGAGGGCTCACAATTACAGGGCTGGAGTGTCAGAAACAATAACACAGGAAATATATCAAAGACACATGGAAATCAGCATTAGTGAGAAACACGCTAATGAATGCTGTTTTCTGCCTAAAGATTGGTTTCATCTCGTGTGCGAGAATGTGTGTGAGCGCTGATGTGTGCAAAAAGTGTGGGTGGGTTGTTTGTCATAGATGGACTTGCAGCTGCCGTGGTGTTTTCTCTTTGAAGCTGGGAGGTAAATAAGCTGTAGCAGATGATGCTGCCACAAGTCATCACAGTAAGTTGCCAGAGAGGAGAAGGTCCAACAAGGGTCATGACTTTGACCCAAATAGAGAGCTAACTGCCTTTTATGAAACACCTGTCAAAGCAAACAGACAATATTGCATTGTGTGGCAAGACGCAGCCTTCTGCTCATAAAGATAATTGTGTGCTTATTGCATAGTAATTTAAAGCCGGAAATTCATTTAAAAATTCAATGGTTTCTGAGTCAGATTCCCATTTGCATCAAAACCACGCAAGCTGAACTTTTCATCTCCCAGGGAAGCACAACTTCTGACTTCAAAGAGAGGAAGCAAGAAGAAGGCGGAATCTTATTGTTATTGATTCTAAATTACAATTATCACAGCCAAAAATAGATCTGGAAGAAATTATGTTCCTCTTCACTCTCCTCATATTCTCATTATTCACTCCATACACCTTTTGTAACTATGGTGATCCTCACTTTCACACGTACTCCGAGAATCATTTGTTGTGTCTGCAATGTTCCAGTACAAAAGAGAGTGATGGAGATGATCCCCCTTTGTTTGACATGAGAAATTGTGTTCTTTGACTTTGGCAAGTAATAACATAGAGGTAACAGTGGGGATGCAAGATATTAGCATATGTTGGAAATTGTATTGCCACAGAAGGCGTTGATTGATTTAATTTTATCCCCTCATTAAAAAAAACACTTTTTTCTGATAATTTTATATCAAAAGACTAAAGAGTTCAAACAAAACCAGTTACTTTAAAGAAATATCACATCTGAGAAGTGTCACAAAAGTTGGGTAGGCAATGGTACAAATCAGGCAGCCAGAGTTTAACTGCTGCTCTTTGATATTTCTGAAATTTGAGCCTCGACTATGAATCACTAGCATGTGGCACCATTCACAGAAATTTCACACGGCAAACTCTTGCGAGGTCTCAGAGCAGACCAGTGGATCTGCATGTTGTACTTTCACTGTGCTGTGTGCAAAAGGGACTCTCTGCCCTTAAGGGCTGAGATGGTATTTTCTATTCCAAACAAGTGGTTAATAGAGGTGTTGCTGCCTTTCTTGAGGAAATCTGCTTATTCGCCTGTGACCTTTTACATTATCTAGGCATTTTAATCCCCACAATTGCTGCACAACTGAGTTTTTCCCTTTTTTGTACATCTATCAGCCAACCTAAGATGTTTGTACCGGTACATAAAAATCTTAGTAGATCAGTTGGTTTCTGGCATACCAAGACAAGTCCTTCTTGCACCGACAGCAAAGCCTTGTTTACAGTCATTTAAATCCACTTCCTTCCTTATTCTAGTTCTGAGTTTGAACTTCACCATTTTCATTCTCTTTTTGTGTGCTTTGTGCATCAATTGAAGTGACTGGTGTGTGTATGTTGAAAGCCTGCTTTTACTTATGGTTTCATGTGACTGGCTACTTTTTTACATTTTTACTGTGGGGTTTGTTTACATCACAAACTATGACAAAAATATATCCATTTTTTTTTCATCCACAAACACTGTGACTAATAGTTTGTCATTAAAACTTTGGTTTTAATTAGTCACCATGTCCCACTTGACCAGCTCAGAAAACATATTTGATTAAGCACTTAGACTTCAGGACTTTGACTTTGCCTCCTAATTATAACTTTACTGCAAAAAGAGAGTTTTTTGATTTTGAACTTTGAGACTTTACTCTTCATATTTGTCTCCAGGAGCAGAAAGGTTAGTCCAAACTGTTTTAAAGATTTACCAGACAACACTTCTCATTAGCAAAGGAAATCAGCCTAGCAGCACAAATATTTCATTCCTTTAGAGCATTACTGTTGCTTAATTCAAACATGCCACCCATAGCTTGACCTCAGCTAGAGCGCAGATCAATTTACAAGTTAATTCAGTGTGATGTGCATACTAAGTTAGGTTTCTACGTTCAAAATAAGTTGCACGTATATCCACTACAGAAGCTCTACAATCAGTTTTTCCTCTGTGTTTATGCTTCCTTGCACTTTTCACATGACAGGATTGGCGTCACAAAACAACAAAAAACAAAAGATGTTTGTGAGTTGGTTGTTGTGCTTAAACCGCTGGTAAAAAAGGAGAGTTAATTCAAAGGAAACAATTACTAAAAGTAATTTAATATACGGTAGAGAAAACAAGGGAGACAGAAAGCCTGGACTAATGAGAGCACCTCTGTGCTCACTTGTATGAATGTATTGGTTATGTCCGTTATTGTATTATAAGGAATTACATAATCTCAGCTCTGGGAAGAAATGGCGTAAGATGAAAGGATGGATTCAGTTAGCTGCCTTCTCTTTTACTAAAAATGAGAAAGGCATAACCTCAATTTCAGCTGTCATAGAACTGTTTTTATAGCATTATCGCAGACAAATGTCCAGTTTTGAAATGGGGGAGAATGTCGGCCAAAACTGAGGGGAAATCTAATTACGGTGGAGTGATTGACCATTGAAAATAATGCTAGTCTAGGTATGGCATATCTCGGGGGGCTAAATGCGGCGTTTTGACAGGAGATCCATATTACATCTTGCATCTGGGTAATGAAAATGTGATATTGGAGACATAAAACAGATGTAATTGGCAGTTATATTTAACAAAATCCCCACAAACAATGTGAACAAAGATATAACACAGCCAAGAGAATGCCACCATTTTTTATAATTTGATATTTAGCTTTGGCTGCTTTTGAGATTTCATTAGTTTTTACAGCTGCTCACCACCTGAACTTGTGGCACTTTGACATTCATTAGTGTGGAATGCTGTAGAAATTCATTAGTCGCCATCTACAAAACACGAGAACATCTCTTGTGCAGCTCAGATCTGACTGGATCAATATCACTGCTTTCACAGCACTGACAGAAGTTGCATGATGCTCAGCTGTAGCTGCTGTCAGAGCCGTGTGATTTCTGTCTTGTGATGATTCTGGTCTATGCACAAACTTGTTAGATTCAGACATGCGTGTCATGATCGCTAGAGGATTAACAGATTGGAAGTGGTCATTTGAATGTACAAGCAGGCATCGTCTGAAGCAATAATTGATTAATGCATGGTGAGTCACATAATACTTTCTCATTGGTACTACAATCCATATGGATGTAATTCTGATCAGTGCATCAGAGTGTAGTTGAAAGCTGGCAAATGTGGGATTATTTAAGGATAAATAATAACTAAATAAGGTATCTTCATTAATAAAAGCTTTATTAACAAAAGAATAAGCCTTAACTGTCTATTTGTAGCATAAATCTGAAGCCAAATTAACGTGGAATGGTCAAACCACTAATTAAGTAAAACGATCAACAATCAATTGTTAATCCTCATGCCCCACTGCTCTAAAAATAATAAGGCTCAGCATGATTTCTCTGAATAAACAAAAAATTCCTCATTGAGATCCATCGCTGCTTGTTAGTGTTGCTTGTCAAGAATAAGTAAGCTGCAAAGGAGGGAAGCGAGCAGAATACGAGGCTGCACTAATGAGCTTCATTATCAGTCAATGATTTTAAGAGGCTTTGTTAGGAGACCCACAAGGGAAACGAATTAGCAAAATTTAGATTAGAAGACACCAGTGCTTCACATCTAATGGCCTTTGATGCATTAGTCTGCTGATTATTTGAAGAACTATAAAAACAAAAGGGAGAAAATAGCCAGTATGTGTGGAACCAAGCCCCGCTATGAAACGGTGTGTCTCAACTTTTCATCATTATTTGTCCATCATAACACAAACAACATCAAAGGTAATCTGATGAACAGGAAGTGACACAAGAAACTGAAAGGAAAATTAAATTTTTAACAGCCCTTTTTTCGTTCCAGAGTGGTTCTGTTTATATGTGAGTCATTCTGTTTTTCTTGCCCTCCTCACTCCCTTTACCGCCTTCTCATATCCTTGGTCCCTCCCTTCAAGACGCCCTCACCCCCCTCGATTTTCTCACAGAAGCACTGGTGAGTGCTGGATCCCTGCAGTACTACTGGAGGTTTTGGATCTAATTGTTTTGTAATACGGGGATTTTGTGTGGGATGACTCATATCTTGGAAAAAGACATCGTAGATGTCCCCCGAAATGTGAATGAGCGCAAAATAACAAGCAGAAGACTGTTACCAAAGGAGGATAACCCTATGGCTATCATTTCAAACGGATAAACATTCTGTGCCTATTTTTTCTTCTCGACGTATAGTATTTCTGTCTTCTTGTCCACTGTTACTTTTACCTCCATAATTTTCTCATTGCCTTCCTTTAGATGTTGTAACTCAATACAAGGCTGCAGCACAAAATCATAACTGTTGTTAATTCAATAAGAGCCAAGTAAATATCATCTTATAATCTTCAGCATTGAGCACAGCTCTGCAACCAGAACTGATATGTTTATATGAAAGGAGAGAATAACTGCTTTGATTAAATAGTTTAATTTATTGAAAAAGTTGTCATAAAATAACACTAAGCCTTTCACAGGGTTTCTACCTCTGAAACTATTTCCCCATTTACACATGTCATAATTATAAGCTTCAACTTGAAAATTCAAAGTAATGCACATTTTTGAAGTTGTACAAGAATATGTGGTTTTCAACATTATCTTTCTAAATATTAATCTGAAAAGTGTGGCATGCATTTTTTTTTTTTATCTCCCTTCATGTGTAGATGATTTATAAAAAGAATCTTTTGCTGCAAGTTCAGCTGCAAGTATTTTGGGAGTATGTCTCTACCAGCTGTGCAAATCTAAAAGCAAACAAAAAATGCATTATTTTTTGCTTCTTAGCTCAAGCTAGATTAAATGGAGAATATCTATGAATAGAAAATCTTCCCACAAACCATCAAGCTGTTCAACTCTAAAACATGAATGTGCTTTAATTACAACCATTTCAAGTTTATGGAGCTTGACCTTCTCCAAAAGGTACATTTCCATTTGTACAGTTAAGCCTAATATTAATCATACCCCTGTAAGATTTAGATTCAAAGCAGTCATTTCATTTGATCAACATCTTTGAAGATAATGTGACTTTTTGGAGTGGCCAAGCAGAGTCCTAATTTCAATCTCACAGAAATTCTGTGGAGAGAGCTGAAGATTAAAGAGATGTCCAACAAGACATTTTTTATTTAAATGTAAATAAAAATCTCCACATTGCTCCATTTTTTAATTGTCATGTTGAAGTGCAGAGAGGCTGCATCGTCGAGTTGATGTAGAAGTTTTTAATGAAACAAAATGATGAAGAAACAAAAAACTTATGACCAGCCAGGAGGACAAAACATCAGGAACAAACACAGGCACAAGGCGCATAATGGGGGATGGTAATAGGATTTAACATGAGGAACCAGCCAGGAGTGACTGAGAATGAGTTGTGTGTGTGTGTCTATATATATATATATATAT